>LAPY01003182.1:12447-30656 GCA_000970635.1 Eragrostis tef | reverse complement strand
AAGCCCCCCCCCCCCCCCCCCCCAATCTCACCTACTGGGGCGAGATCTTTGCTGGTTGTGTATATCTTGGAAGAAGCCGTTACAATGGTACTCCTGACAAAGGATTTTAGTAATTCACGGGTTAAAATTCAGTATGTTGATATCTCCAACAAGTTATCAAAACATGATAAATCCTTATGGGGAATGTGCTAGACGTAGACCTCGTGTCATGAACATAAGGGCCACTGCTCTCATTGGTGGGTGTTGAATCCATCACCAGACTCAAGTCTAGAAAGGAAACAAAGGAATGAAAGAAATAGTAAGACAGATGGAGATGAGACCATAATGAAGAACACTGTTTTCAGAAAATTAGAGATGAGAAAAGTAAGCTGAAGACCCCCGATCTCACCTACCGAAGCCAGATAGGCTTAGTTAGTGCTGGCTTCAAAATTCAGATTCTTGGTGCTTCGTTAGTGCTTGCGACAATTTAACAAAATCCCATCGAACATGGTAGGAATTGCTCGAATAGAACGAAACAAAATGTTGATCTGTTACAATAGAAAATGCAAGTACCTTAGCTACCTCAAGCAACTTCAGTTTATTTTTGTACCTCTTACATCCCAGACAAAGAGGGATCAATAAACACCAAGCAACTTAGCCCAACAGATCGCACAGGTTTAAAGCAGGAGTTTGGAGGAGAGAGGGAGCGCACAAGTGTTACCTTGCATTAGTGGATGTCCAAGTCTGGATGACTCTCTTCTAGCTCCCGGAGTTTAATGCGTAACTTGTTGTTGCAACCGATTGCCACCAGGGATTCAAGTGAAGTGGGAAGACCAGACTTGGGCAGAGACTGGATTTTCCCACATCTTAGGATATCCAATTTTTTGAGCGAGCAAAGGCGATGTAGCACTTCAGGGAGGGACTGAAGCGAGCTGCACCCTGGAAACCTTAGTTCTTCGAGGGTGGTAAGGAGCTGGAGTGCCTTTTCTTGCTCTTCGGTGAATCTTTCGATTGTCTCATCAAATGAGAAGCATAATTTGCGGAGGGTAGCGGAGAGGCGGCTGCAAACCGGAGCAACAAGCACGGCTGCGATGCTATCCACTCTAAGATGCTCTAACTGGCAGGAACCTGCGAGCACTGTTGTTTTGGTCCTTGCTGCCTCTGAGAGTACCTCAGCTGCTACAGAGCCGCATCCACAAATCTCCAACCATTTAAGATTGGATATGATAAGTGGAGTGAACCCTTCCATTGTTAACTTAGAACAATCGATAAGTCGTAGACCGGTGAGGGATGTGAGGTTTGAGAGCAGAGCCATTGACCTCATGTCCTGCTGACCAGAAATACAGAGTACCCTGACTGAAGCAGGAAAAAAGTTGATGATCTCACTTGCTTCTGCCGAGGACCACCGAGAAAATTTCATGTCGCAATCAAATATGGTCAATGAATGGAGTGACGTGAGGTTCCGGAATGCTCCTCCACCCTCTGCATTCAGAACCAAGTTATCGCAGTTGTATATCTTGAGCTTACGCAGCAGGCTGGAGGATGGGAACTGTGTTACTACTAGTTCCCGATGGCCTTCTTTGGTATCTCTCATTTCCAATTTACTGAGAGCAGGGAGGCTTCTGAAAACATTTGACAACAACCTTTCGGTTGGATGAAAGTTACTGAGACTGAGGTTCTGAACTGAGCTGAGGACAACATTGTCACCCAGTTCTCCAGAGAACATGTCACCGCTGACAGCTAGTTCTCTTAGTGAGTTTAGCTTTTGGAGGTCAGTCAATGATACGTGTGGTCCATCTAAAATGCTCATATCTTCTACTCTACCCAGATTGTGGAAGGCCAAAGCACCATTATATCCGTTAGCTCTCAAATATCTTTTGTTTCTCCAATATGACAACTTTAACATATGGCAGTCTGACACCTGAACATGTTCTAACGTAAAAGTGTACGGAATAGGGGGCAGTTGGGATAACTTAGGGCATTCTCCAATACAAAGCTGGCGTAGGTTGGGAAACCATGTGATGTCCGTAGATTCACTGGAAGGACCATTGCAATCAGAGAAGGGAAGCATTTTGAGATTGGGACAATTGCTACACCGGATATACTCAAGCCTTAAAATGAGAACTATCTCCCCCGGCACATTCAACAAGATCGAGCATATTATAAATCTCAAATTCCTTCAAATGCTTGAAACTTTCGTCTGTAACACCACCAAAGTCAAGTCTAAGCTGATGCAGTCCACGAATATCACACAATTTGAGATGTCTGAGAAAAGGTAGCCGGACAAACGATGGAAGGATGTCCCAAGAGATGCCACAAAGAAAGAGCCTCTCCAATGATGTGACGCATATATTACGACACAACCAACTAGGACCAGTGGCACCTCTATGATTAAGAATGTCAAGCCCTTTAAGACTAGGGTGTGGCTGAAGGCCATCATGTCCAGTCGTCATTTCTGCTCTACCATATTCTAATCTCAATTCCCTTAGGTCACATTTATTCTTCAACTTGGCTTCTCCAGCTTCTTCCTTGGTTCTCACTTTTTCAAGACTACATATAGTGAGTGATCCACTAAGCTTTCACAATTTCTCTAGTTCTGCCAATTCAAACCCAACATTCTCTTTCTTGGCATGGAACTCATTCAGGTCCTCTAAGCACTCCAATTTACCAACCCCCGGAATGTTGGAATGGAATTCTTTTGAAGCATATAAATGGTGTAAATGCACAAGGCGGTTAAAACCTTTAGGGACATCATTGCTACCACACCACTTTTCTAGATTCAAACTATTCAAGTGGTAAAATCTAGATATTGCACTAGGTAACGGTATGGCAGATAACGAATATGAATCAACCATTCCAATTTTCAGGTAGCGGAGGTGGATAAGTTTTGAGAAATTGAGAGGCAAACTTTCTGTAGAATTTATGAATACAAATAGAACACGGAGGTTGTTTACTTCATTAAATGTATATTTTAAAACATTAGCAATTTTTTTACTTTTATAGGTTCCGAAAACCAACAAGCTTCTCAAGTTTACAATATCTATCATGGTCTTCAGTTTACTCATTTCTTCCTCTAGATTTTCAAAACATTTATTTTGTATGGTAACAGATACATGGCGGTCTGCTACAACGGTCTGCCCTTAGGTATGTAAGTGAAGGGGGGAGACCAGAACTGGGCAGAGACTGGATTTTATCACAGCCATTGATATCCAACTTTTTGAGCGAGCCAAGGCGATGTAGCGCTTTAGGGAGGGACTGAAGCTTGCTGCACACCTGACGCCTTAGTTCTTCGAGGTTTGTAAGGAGCCCGAGTGCCCTATCTTGCTCTTCGGTGAATCTTTTGATCTCATCAAAAGTGCATTCTAACGTGTAAGCGGAGAGGCGGCCGCAAACCGGAGTAACAAGCACTGCTACGATGCGGTCCACCTCAAGATGCTCCAACTGCCAGGAACCTGCGGACACTGCTGCCGTTGAGAGTATCTCAGCTGCTAGAGAACCGCAGTTCGTAATCTCCAACCTTTTGAGATTGGGTACCATAAGCGGATTGAACCCTTCCATTGTTAAACAACAACAAAATAGTCTTAGAATGGTGAGGGATGTGAGGTTTGAGAGCAGAGCCATTGACAGCATGTCTCGGTGCCCAGGCACGTCATCAACCAGCGATATTTGCGCATAAATTGTAGTAATAGAGAGTTCCCTGACGGAAGCCGGGATAAGGTTGATGATCTCACTTTCTTCCGCCACGTACAACTGATCAAATAACATGTAACAGTTTTCTATGATTAATGAATGGAGTGACGTCAGATTCCGGAATGCTCCTCCATCCTTCGAATTCAGAACCAAGTTATCACACCTGGGTATCTTGATCTTACGCAGCAGGCTGGAGGCTGGGAACTGCAGTACTACACCCTCCAAATGGCCTTCACAGAATTCTTCCATTTCCAATTCAGAGAGAGCTGGTAGCTTTTCGAAAATATTTGAGAACAACCTTTCGGATGGATCAAATCCAGTGATACTGAGTTCCTGAACATTGCTGAGGACAAAATTGTCATCCAGTTCTCCAGAGAACACGTCACCAGTGACATCTAGTACTCTTAGTGAGTTTAGCTTTTGGAGGTCAGTCAATGATACGTGCCCTTTACCTAAAATCATCATGCTTTCTACTTTACCCAGATTTTGGAAGGCCAAAGGACCACTATATTCTTCAACTGTCAATGATGTTCCCAAATATACCAATCTGCAGGACCAATCCTGTTTTATCTCAACATGTTCTAATGTAGAAGTGTACGGGATGGGGGGTAGTTGGGGTAAGTTAGGGCAGTTTTGTATATCAAGCTCACACAGTTTGGGAAACCATGTAATGTCTGTACCTTCAGTGGAAGGACAACAGCAATCATAGAAGGGAAGCATTTTGAGATTAGGGCAATGATCACACTTGATACTCTCAAGACTTAATAGCAACTGCGAATTATCTCCCCGGACGCACTCGACAAGATCTGGCATATCAGAAATCTCAAATTTCTTCAAATGCTTGAAACTTCCATTTGTAACGCCGCCAAAGTCAAGTCTAAAGTTGATACAGTCCACGAATATCACACAAACTGAGATGTCTGAGAAAAGGTAGCCGCCCAAAAGATGGAAGAGTTTCCCAACAGATGCTCTTAAGAGAGAGTTGCTCCAATGATGTGACGCAGATATTACGACACAACCAACTAGGACCAGCCGCACCGGGATGATTGCGAATGTCAAGCCCCTTAAGATTAGGGTGTGGCTGAAGGCCTTCTATAGCATCATGTCCTGTAGTATGTTCTGGTTCACCATATTCTAGTCTCAACTCCCTTAGGTTACATTTATTTTGCAACTTGGCTTCTGCAGCTTCTTCCTTGGTTCTCACCTTTTCAAGACCACATATAGTGAGTGAACCTCTAAGCTTTGTCAATTCCTCCAGTTCTGCCAAGTCAAACCCAACACTCTCTTTCTTGGCATGGAACTTATTTAGCTCTGCTAAGCACTCCAATTTACCAACCCCGGGAATATTGGAATGGAATTGTCGTTTGAAATAATATTGATCGGAAGCAAAGATATGGTGCAAATTCACAAGCTGGTTGAAACCCTCAGGGACATCATTGCTACCTTTCCAATTTTCTAGGTTCAAAAATTTCAAGTGATAAAATCTAGATATGGCACTAGGTAATGGTATGGAACTATGTTTCATATTATCTAATCCAGGTGTTTCAATTTGGAGGTAGCGGAGGTGGAATAGTTTTGAGAAATTGAGTGGCAAACTTTCTGCGAATTCATGAATACAAATAGAGCACGGAGGTTCTTTATTTCGTTAAATGTATCTTTCAAAACATTATTAATTTTTTTTATTCCATATCTTCCAAAAATCATCAAAGTTCTCAAATTTGCAATATCTATCATGGTCTTCAGTTTAATCATTTCTGCCTCAAAATTTTGAAAACTTCTACCTTGTATGACAACGGATACATGGCGAACAGATGGTGGTATGTTATTAGCTATAAAACCAGGAAAACTTATGTTGAGACATTCTTGTGATGAAACAATCCGAGAAAGCTCATGCAATAAATCATGCAGCACGTAAGATTCAGACTTATGTTTTTCTACTAGCTTTATAAGAAAACCGTTAGCTACAAGTTCGTCCACCAAATCCTATACCTTATCTGTTTGACCACTAGTATCCATGATGCCTATTGCATCCCAGAAACAAGTGAGCTCTGTAGTACGAAACTTATGATCCTCTGGAAAAAGGGCACAGTGTGAAAAACATTTTTTTAGATGGAAAGGAAGGTAGTCGTAGCTAATTCTTAGGGCTGGCATAATATCGTCATCAGAATGTTTTAGATTTTCCCATTCTTTCTTATTAAGAATTCCATCCCAACGTTCGGGGGAGTGGTTGTTCCGGAGTAAAGAACCAACAGTTTTGGCTGCTAGAGGGGAACATTTCAATTTATCTGAGATTGCTTTGGCAATGACAATTAAGTCATCTTTCTTCTTCTCATCTTGGACTTCACCAAATACACAATATTGAAAGAACTTCCAGAACTCATCAGGCTCTAAACCTTGTAGGTTGATTGTATTAGTTGCTTCCTTTTTCACCATGTTTGCTATTTTTGGAAATCGAGTTGTGACAAGCACCATGTTACCTTTGGTTTTCCCTTGCTTGAACGGAGCTAGCAGGTTATCCCATTCACTTTCATTCTTGCATTCCCATATATCATCAAAAACTATCAGGAACCTTGTGGATTTCAACCTCTTTGCAATGGATTCTTGAAGCAGGCTTAAATTACTTGTGTTGTTTGCTTGGTTTCTATCTTCATTTTCAGCAGCAGGAAAGCAGCTAAGGATCTCTTTGGTGAGCTTGAGAACATCAAAACTGGTTGATACACATACCCAGACCCTAACTTGGAAGTGCTCTTTGGTCTTTTCATGATTGTACAGGTGCTGGGTGAAAGTTGTTTTCCCAATGCCCCCAGGGCCAACCATAGGAAGAACGGACAGAGTTTCATGGTGCATGCTTAGCCAATGGCACGGGCCCTTGGGGTGCAAGCACCCTAATGTGGGTCGGGGCGGGCGGTGGACAGAGGCGCCACTTGCTAGCTTGGATTCTGACTTAGAGGCGTTCAGTCATAATCCGGCACACGGTAGCTTCGCACCACTGGCTTTTCAAACAAGCACGATAACCAATTGTGTGAATCAACGGTTCCTCTCGTGCTGGTCATCTCATGTATGGTTTGGCTTGAAACGACATCCCTCCCGCACAGCTTGTGTAATCATTGAGCTAGTGAGAGGCCGTTTCAGGGTGCCTCCCATTCGCAGAGGGTTGCTAGTACGGTGTAGGTCGAGTAATGAGGTGATACTAGCACACAGGGAGTTCATGTCCTCTATCAATGACTTAATATTGGTAGACATGGCCGCTCGATCAAATGATAACTTGTCAACGTGGTCAGCAGAACTATTACCAGACTTAATTGGGCCTTTTGGTGTCGCGTGGGCAACTGGTGACCCCCGCATCATCTTGCTTACGAGACCGAGAAAGGGGATATGAGAGAAGCTTTTTACCGACATCAACAGCATGGCGAACAGCGTGCCGCGCTTGACTGCGGAGGCCGTCACCCAAGTCCAGCTCGGCCTCCCGGGTGCCTGTTTGCTGGTATCAACAGCATGGCGATCCAGGACAACCAGGCTCAACGGAGACAGGCTCAACACATGCAATCCTGCTGTGATTGGTTGCTCGTTTGCATGCTGATAAGATGTGCAGGGAACTTGATTGGTTGAGCTATAGCTTGCACCGCTTGTCTCTGTTTCGGTGCAGCGCTGCATGCGTGTTTGCATGCGGCCAGCCAGGCCCGCCGGAAACGCCCGAGGAGTACTTTGCATCGTGGGAAACAGGCTCTGACGCTGCTCCAGCCAACCAATCACGAGGACGTCGCATCCCGAGAGCCTGGCTGCGATAAAACCAGCCAACCAATCAGCCCCCAGGTCATTGGACAGCATGTCGAGCGCCTTGCCCAGGACCCAGTTGGCCGCGCCGAGCGCCGTCTCCATCTCCTCCGCTGGTCGCCGGCGCGGGGGCAATGATTGATGGGTGGTGGTGAGTAAGAGCAGTGATTGTTGGGTGGTGCAGTGGGAGCAATGGAGGTGGAAACGAGCCGAGCCGGGGGTGGAGTGAGGTGGAGGGAGAGGCTGTGCGATGTCTCTGCTTTATAGTGGACGCGTGCTGGCAGTACAAATTACAATGATGATCTGCCATGCTTGGTCACGAGACGTTAAAAAGATTCCAAGCTCGTCGCGGTGGGGCAGTCCAGCACATCGCTACTGCTTTTGGGTACTTCGAGGTAAATCGGGGCGGCACTCAGCTTTTGCACTCCCCTCATCATCTTCTACTAGGGCGCGTTTGGTACCACCGATTAGAGTCCTCTAATCCAATGCTATAAAGAGAATCTTATTATTTAAAAGTACTAAATAAAGTCTAATGACAAAACCTTTTTATACATAGGTACATCTTTGCGAGACGAATCTAATGAGCCTAATTAATCTATGTTTTGTTATAGTGATGCTACAGTAATGCTACAGTAACTATTGTCTAATCACGCCTTATTTACCCTCATTAAATTCGTCTCGCAATTTAGACCAGGGTTCTGCAGTTTGTTTTGTAATTAAACTTTCTTTAATACAAGATTCTTTTTATTTAGACCCTTCTAAATTTAAGCACTAAAGCGCTGAACGCGCCCTAATTCCTCTTCTTTCGTAATCTTTTGTTTAGACAGCCACATCCACACGCTCTGAACATTAATCATCAGAGTACTCATCATTTATTTATGCTAGCTGCAAATGCTCTATTTTCTCATTTATACCCTAGAGACAGGTTATATGGGATAAATAAACCTTGCTACACGTAAGTGAGTGCCCCACCGCACTGCAGGCACGCGTACCTCGAAACTTCTGTGTTGGTACTAGGAGAGTACCTCAAAACTCGCAGCAAGTACCCGTCGCTCCTATGGTGGTTCGCCGTCGTGTCCGCACACCTCCACCGCCTCGACTGGATTAGTACCCGTCGCGTCCTGGACGGCAACCACCAGACGTGTTCGGCCGCTGTTTCGGTGGCGGAGGATATGTACTTCAAGCCAATTTGAAACAAATTGAATTATCTTTGGGATCAGGCCATCAATTCGAAACAATCCGACCAAGAATCCCTAAATCATATTTTGCCTGTCAGTTAAACTAAAAGACCAGAAGAGAGATCACCAAGGCAGGCCGGGGCGATGATTGGTGGGGTTGTGCCGCGGGAGCAAAGGGATGGACAAAGGGAGGGGAGTGATCAAGGCTGAAAGCGTATGCGCCGTGCAGATGCAAATGGGAAGCCGTTCAAAAATTCAAATGTCTCTTTCTGCCATTAGACAAGTGCTGTCAGTACAGTACAGCTCGGAAGGTTCCAAGCTCGATGCCGAAGTCGTCGCTGAGGTCTTCGCGGTAGGGCAGTGGCAATAAAGGCTTGGGTGATACAAATCCCTTTGAGAGGAAACATGAGGCTGCACGTTTCTTTCCATCCCTCTAAATTTTAGGTCTGTCATATACTAAATAAAGTCATATAGATGCTAATTTTGAGATGAATCTAATGAGACTAAGTAATCTATGTTTTGCTACAGTGATGCTACAGTAACCATCTTCTAATTACGTTTTAATTACCCTTATTAGATTCGTCTCGCGAATTAGACCAAGAGTTCTGCAGTTAGTTTTGTAATTAAACTTTATTTAATACTATTAAATGGCAAGATTCTCTTTGATGACGACCGTCTAAAATTTAGATCCCAGAAAACGAACACATTTGTCTAGATATGCACACGTTACGAATATTTCGTCGTCGTAGCAGTAACACACATCTCTTATTCTAGAGGAAGTTCGCTTATTCTAGGCTTGCTAATTTTCAAGCGCCTGAAAATTAGGTGGGATGTCAGCCAACGGTCAGGGCCTTTAGATTTAGATCCTGCGTCCTAGATTAAATCAAAACACACATATTTCTACAAAAACAAAATCCTACAAGTCACAAAACAACCATTGAATCTAAATCCGATGACTTACAGCATTGAGTGAAAAGATTTCCAATTTTCAGCTGACTAAAAAGAAAGAATGTTCTACTTATGGCTCGGACGCCACAATACTCACTCGACCGGAAACCATGCGAGAACTACAAATGCTCTCTTATCTCATTGTTAGTTCATTCTGTTATAAATTAAAAGTAGATACTCCTTGTGTCTCAAAATAGATGTTACTGTTAACTTTTTCGATCGCTCGTCTTATTCAAATATTTTGCGCAAATCTTATTTATTTTTTATAATTTATTTTATCATTGAATATATTTTAATCATGATATATTTGTTTTTATATTTAAATAACTTTTTTAAATAAGACGAAGGGTCAAATATGATGTCCAGTGACAACTATTTTAGGACGGAAGGAGTATACTCCGCGAAATCCTTCGGGGCACTGCCAAGTGGGGCACTGCCAAGTGACGTGGCACATTAATGTCACTATGGATGGATCATGGATATGCGTTCATTGATATCTCAAGATTTTTAGCACTCGGCTATGTTAATCATGACATATTTGTTTTTATATTTAAATAATTTTTTTGAATAAAACGAAAGGTCATGATGTCCGACGACACCTATTTTGAGATAGAGGGAGTAAATAAGACTACTTGCACATTGGATCTAGTAAGTTATTGTACTACCTCAATCATGCATTTGATTTCACATCGTAGCATCAATGATTTGCCATCTCAAAGTATCGTAGCAAATGCTACGCTGGCGGTGGGACACTATGCCGGACAAGTGGCCGAGTGACAAGACACCGCTATTGACTCACATCAATGAAGCATCATTGCTGACGATATGTGTTCTATATACTTAATCCGATCACATTATCTAAAAAAAATACTTAATCCGATCCCAAAATGTACGGTTTTCTAACGTTGACTAACAATAGAAGATCATTTACTTCAACCTATCCACCACCCTCAAAGTTTGTACTATTCATAGAATCCCTTACATTTTGGAAACAAATTTTGAAATTCTCAATCCCTTATTTTTTTTTTGAAATAGAGGAAGTATGTACTACTACTCTTGATCCACAAATACTCCATGCGAACATGAAATTATTTGTAGCATTCAAACTTCATGCCACAATGTGATTTGTAGCATTCTAACTTCTCTCCACCCATTCACCTCCTTCACATTAGCCGTCGCGGAAGGGGAAGCGCCCCGCAGATTAGCCAACAAGCGAGGCCATAGAGAGAGATAGGAGATTAAAACAAAACAAAAAAGAAAAATAAAGGTTTGAGATATCGAGGGGTCCCCCTTGTCAAGGAAGGCGGTGAAGTTTAGGACCGAGGACTTTTTTACGATAAAAAGAACTGGCTAGTGTTCTATAAAAATACTAGCTAGTATTCTAGGAGGGTATGTAAATCTGGAATTGTAGTAATCTTTTATAAATCCCGAGTGAAAATGAAAGGAGAGAAAAGGACTGGCGGCAATGGTGGGTGTTGAAACGAAAATAGAGCCCTAACCCTGAGAGTCAATACGAAGACCATTGCTCAACTAACTTTTTTAAAAAAATTTTAGAACGCAAGGTCAACAAAATAATTTAAATTACAAAAACTAATTATTTTTCTATCATTCTTGTTTTTTCCGATCTTACCGTCATCATAACAAAATTCTACTATCTAGTATTGGTAGGTGGGAACGTCATCATATAAGCCCCCCCCCCCCCCCCCTCCTCCAAAAAAAAAAGAAAAAGATCATCATACTAGCTACTCCCTCTGTCCCAAAATAATTGACGCTTTTGACTTTCAGACACTAAGTTTGACCGTCTTATTTAAAAAAATTCTACAAATATTATATGTCATGATGAAAGTTTAGTTAATGATAAAACAAGTTATAAATAAATATATATTATTTGCATATATTTTTTGAATAAGACGAATGGTTAAAAATGATGTATGAAAATCTAAGTACCAATTATTCTAGGACGAAGTGAGTAGTAGTTTTTTGGACTTTAAAAGTCACCCGCCGTTCAAAAACTTTTCATGCTTCTTCGTTGCCTTTTTCCTCTGTAACGGTGACAAAACCTCTGGGAAGGATGTTGCCACACTTTTTTGGAGGCTTGGCGTCGCTCTCTTGCTTCTACTACAGCACAAGTGCAGCCTGGTCGCCTGTACTAACTAGCTCCGCAGCCCGGAGGCATCTAAACACACGTTTGTTGACACGGTTTTTGCAACTCGTAGCGAGTTCCTGCGCAAAGCTCACCTCAAACGCATCCTCCCCATACCCCATACCAGTGCTTCAAAAAGGTAACAAGTAAGCGGGCGGTTGAGCACCATCTAACGCCTAGGCAACACATAGGCGGTCCTAACCGTTTGTATTTTTAGCAAATGAACATAAAAAAATAAGTAAATTGCACAAAACTATAACTATTTGTATCAAAGTTTCACAACTACAACTTTTAAAACCTATTTCAGAGTGCTACAACTATTTTGACCATGTGTTTTAAAAAACTACAACTTTAGTATTTGGCCTCACATGTCAATCTCAGTTTCAGAACACTACCACTTTGTGACGCTGACATGTGGGACCGGACACAAAAGTTGTAGTTTTCTGAAACACATGGTCAAAGTAGTTGTAGTTCTCTGAAATAGGTTTCAAAAGTTGTAGTTTTGTGAAACCTTGGCACAAATAGTTATAGTTTTGTGCAATTCACTCTAAAGAAATAAAGAAAAATAATAAAAACATTGCATATTAACATACATTTTTTAAAAGATACTTAATTAACAACTTAGTTAAAATTTATACACTGTCTCATACGCATAAAGATATTTAGGCCCAAGCCCACCTCATTAGAAGGAGAGAATATGTGGTGGAAACTAACACCTACATCTAAACCTGGAGACTCCAGTTCTAGACCATTGAATCGAAAAGTGTCGCTCTAAATGAACTACGGGGCATTTGCGTATCTGGCTCTATTCTAAAGTCCAATTGCATGTTGCCCTCTTTTTTAGAGTTTCCGTCTTTGATCCTGTTTTAGGGACTACGGGGTATATTTTGCAGTTCCTTTCCTGGACCGTTTTGTACCCCCCAGACAACTTTGCATGATAGCCCCACCCCCTCCGGAATGTTGAGATTGCCTTTTGCCACCTCCATGCAAATTGATCACCAAATCCTCAAGGTTTGCCGGATTTCACATGAAGAAGCCACCTTAGTGGTCATGAATCTCGAAAAAAGTGCGCAAGAACCTTACCCTCTGATTCCTCAGCTGGATTTGGCTCCTCCCCACACCAAACAAGCCCGACGAGCTCATTTGGGTCGAGTTGGGCCACCGCCGCCTAGGCCAACTTCACCGGCAAATCCACCCTCCGCAAGAGGGCACGCTTTAATTGCTTCCACCGGAGCTTCTTGACCCCTTGCGCACCTGCATGATGTCTCCTACTCGCAGATATCCTCCCAACCGAGCCGTAGTTGCCATTTTCTGCCACATCCACCAAATGTCCCGCTGCTCCATGTCTGCTCACCATATGGAAGACATGCAGGGTGAGTTCCGCCACGCATCTTTTCAGCTTTGTATCTTCTTCACTGTATGTTCATCTGCATATAGTAGAATAGAGAAACCTCCATGTAGTTCTCTGAAATAGGTTTCAAAAGTTGTAGTTTTGTGAAACCTTGGCACAAATAGTTATAGTTTTGTGCAATTCACTCTAAAGAAATAAAGAAAAATAATAAAAACATTGCATATTAACATACATTTTTTAAAAGATACTTAATTAACAACTTAGTTAAAATTTATACACTGTCTCATACGCATAAAGATATTTAGGCCCAAGCCCACCTCATTAGAAGGAGAGAATATGTGGTGGAAACTAACACCTACATCTAAACCTGGAGACTCCAGTTCTAGACCATTGAATCGAAAAGTGTCGCTCTAAATGAACTACGGGGCATTTGCGTATCTGGCTCTATTCTAAAGTCCAATTGCATGTTGCCCTCTTTTTTAGAGTTTCCGTCTTTGATCCTGTTTTAGGGACTACGGGGTATATTTTGCAGTTCCTTTCCTGGACCGTTTTGTACCCCCCAGACAACTTTGCATGATAGCCCCACCCCCTCCGGAATGTTGAGATTGCCTTTTGCCACCTCCATGCAAATTGATCACCAAATCCTCAAGGTTTGCCGGATTTCACATGAAGAAGCCACCTTAGTGGTCATGAATCTCGAAAAAAGTGCGCAAGAACCTTACCCTCTGATTCCTCAGCTGGATTTGGCTCCTCCCCACACCAAACAAGCCCGACGAGCTCATTTGGGTCGAGTTGGGCCACCGCCGCCTAGGCCAACTTCACCGGCAAATCCACCCTCCGCAAGAGGGCACGCTTTAATTGCTTCCACCGGAGCTTCTTGACCCCTTGCGCACCTGCATGATGTCTCCTACTCGCAGATATCCTCCCAACCGAGCCGTAGTTGCCATTTTCTGCCACATCCACCAAATGTCCCGCTGCTCCATGTCTGCTCACCATATGGAAGACATGCAGGGTGAGTTCCGCCACGCATCTTTTCAGCTTTGTATCTTCTTCACTGTATGTTCATCTGCATATAGTAGAATAGAGAAACCTCCATCTACTAGATGAAGGATTAAGCGACTAAGCATGTGATTTGCCCATTCTCTTGAGCCCTTGTGATCAGTATGGACACCGTATCGGCTAGAAGGTTAAAAAGGATTTGTGATAGGAGATATCCTTGCCTTACTTCTTTTTTAATTTAAAAATGTCTACCTATAGTATCATTAACTTTTATCACAACATTCCCTTTAGACACAAAGTGCTCTACCCAGTGACACCATTTATTTGAGAATCCTTAACTTTTTCATACGCTTTCTCGAAGTTAACTTTAGAATTACTCCATTTAGTTTTTTCCATGGGCATTGAACAAAGACGAAGGTGCGAGTGGGATCCTTCTACAAATCTTTGAGCTCCATGGATATCTTCTTCGAAACTATTGCCTCACAAAAGCTCCCACAGCAGCGTCATACTACCCTAGCCTACACTTGGAGGATCGCGCACCGTGCCCGGAAGGCCATTCTTAATGGAATTTTATAGAAGGTTTCATAAACATTAAATTTATGCTATATCAACATTTTTATGAGGAAAAAAGAGGGAGGGTTTGATTAGAATAGAGAGGAGTTTCTCACGAAACCCAACCAGTTCGCTTATCAAAATATTAGTTTTATTAACAGTGCAATGAAACTATGCTGTGAGAATGACCAAACAGAACGGTGATGACGAAGGCTACCTGGACGCCCCCCACCGACCACGAGGACAGAAACAGGGAGAGAATTGACCGACGTGTGTTGTCATGGGCCTTCGAAATGGTAGGTCTTACAACCCAGCATTGGGCTGGGGCTCTCCTCACACTGGACCCGGTCCAGGTGAATAATGTTGAGGCGCATATTTGTGATTGATTCCGGGATGGGATCCCTGAGCTGCTTGGATATAGAGAGTTGAGTCTAACCAGATTTGTCAGGAAGGATGACAAGATTTTTTGCACCATTCAAGCATGACAAGATGTTTTGTTTTGCCCAAATGATTACATGTGAAATACAAGAATATGTTATGGGCAAGCTATGTACTATGCACATTACAGAGAATTGTCTTGAAGAGAACATGAAACTTGATCCAAGCTCCGCCCCTGGTCAGTAGTACTATCCTATGCTTTATTTGTTAAAGTAGGCAGCTTGACAAGTTTTGACAAAATTCAAACCAGAATCGTCATATCTCCAGTTACGATAGTTAGAGGACAACTGTAAGTGCCTACTGTCGTGAAAAAGCACACTTCGATCATTCCACCCTGGTACGTATATACCACACATTACTCAAAAGAATTGGGAGCACGTAGTGTGCTACTATACTTCTACAAACTTTGTTGCTTCAACTCTTACTACATGCTTCCGACAGTTCAGACTCTATACATTCAGAAACATCTACGACGACGTACTGTATCACCAGTTCGCCACGGATCAAGTTCCAACGAAACCAATCATCATCATTTTGACAGGCAAAACAAGCAGATAAGCTACAGCATCTGAAGCTTCATCGGCTGGATCTTTAAGCAGAGCGTAGCCTTATTATGCCCTGGAACTGCTAAGACCTCAGTTCAAGCTAAACCTGCAACATCACGAAAATGTCAGTCACAAACAGTTTCTCTATAAAAAGTTCAATGTATTGAGATTGCTAAAAGAGATGTGGTCTGTTCTAAATGCGAAATTGATATCTTATTAGCAACACGTAGTCGATGATAATGATTAGCGCACATCACAGTCATGAGGCATGACACACTGGCTGAGATTGTCAATCTGCCAATGTATCAAACTTTTGGGAGTATGTTTAATTTATTAGCACAATTGTTCCTGACTTAACCGCCAATTGCTCTTGACTCGATCACTTTTGTATTTCATGTTTTTTTCAGAAAATCCCTGAAATATTTATTCCCTCATATGGAAGAGAACCATCTGCCATTCTTGCCTAAGCAGCTGAACAATAACAGGCCCATCTGTATATCAACATTTCGGAAAAATTGGTACAGTAAAACACTACAGCATTGCTGTAGTACCTCACCAAATTCCATGCTAAGTATAATATGTTCTTTTAGGTGACAAGTATATGGCATGTTTATAATGCAGAAACTGAATAAGTAGTCCCACACACAAATTAGAAAAAAGAAATATTGTATTTGAAACTGGGGGTTGCTGATACCACAAATCTGTAAGTACTATGGCAAAAATTAACTAAGTGAAATTCTCAGACAACATTCAGAAAATTATTTTTCCACTCCAACAATATAATTATCCAGTACTTGCCTCTATAAAAAGTGTGGACTGTTCTAAATGCCGACTTGATATATGATTTGCCACATATGGTTGATGATAATGATTAGTGTGCATCAGAGTCGTGAGGCGTGACACACTCGGTAAGATTGTCATATCTGCCAATGTATCATGATTTTGGGACTTTATTTTTTTTTATTTTTGAACAGAGGCAGGAGTATTGCCTTTTCATTAAGAAGAAAAGCAGAAGTTTACATATTCGGTTACATGAGAAGGATTACATTTGCTAATGATTCTTTGTTTAATTTATTAGCAGAATTGTTCTTGACTTCACCACTTTTGCTTTTCAAGTCTTTTCAGAAAATCCCAAAAATATTTTATTCCCTCATATGGAACAGAACCATCTGCCATTCCTGTGTAAGCAGCTGAACACAATAGCATGCCCTTCTTTTTTTTCTATCCCATCTCTATCAGCAGTTCGAATAAGTAGTAGAGTTAAACACTAAAGCATTGCTGCAGTACCCCCACCAAATATATGGCATGTTTATAACACAGAAATGGAATAAGCTGTCCCAGATATAAATTAGAAAAAGAAATATTGTATTTGAATCTGTGGATTGCGGATACCACAAATCTGTCAGTACTACGCCAATCATTAAGTAAGTGAAATTCCCAGGCAACATTCAGAAGATCATTTTTGCACCCAACAATATTATTGTGGTGTACTTGCCTCTCTGATCATTAAACTGTAAGCCACTTTGGGTATGTATTTTAGTTGTAGACACTGGTCCTTGCTCGTACCAATAATGTTCCGGTCATCAAGGATCCCATGTCGCTACACGAGCTCCCCTATTCGGCCCGGTTGGCAAATTTTGGTCTCTTTTTGTACGCGGGAGAACTACCTTTGATGGTCCAACTAACGGCCACTTGCAAAAACATGGCACACTGCAGTAGGTCCAGAAAAGTTGGACAGTGAATGTCCATGGTGACACACTAACATGTCTACCCTACAACATCCGTGAATTCAATTTTGTAGGTGCAAATTACATTTCTAACTAAATTGCGGCGATTTGAACCCAGTTCTTCTATCCAACACCTGCATAATTTTGCAGCTGCAATTGTACATGCAAATAAATTCTGCAGCCTACGCACAGGCCTCTCTAGGGACAGAGAGAATCCAGGGTTGCTTTTTTGCTTGGAGGGAGACAGACAGCCGTTCCGTTCACTCATCGGCGTCGAGCACGACAATGGCAGATGCCTCTTCTTCCACATTTCATTGTGCTGTGCAGCCCCTGGATCTGCTCGATCCACTGTGGCATCTCGTGTGGTGGCTCGTCAGGCTGTCCTAGAAGGGATCAGGGGCCCCGCGCGACAGTGACATCTCATGGCCGTACGAAAATGAGCTTAATACTTGGCTTTACTTGTCCCAACCTCCGCATTGACCCAATGGAATTGGAATCTTTGCTTGTGCGCCTGATAGTTGGATGGTTCTGTGCCATGTTGGCCAATTTGGCAAATTTTAGTTGGGTATGGAATGATTGGATTGAGCAAAAGAAGGTCACTGACTCACTTTACAACTGATACGGGGTTTAACACAAAATTTCGTTCGAAATTACATGTTCGAAGATGCAGTGTATTTTGTTCAGTTGGAAATCGAAGCCATACACGCATATGCATTGGCATGTAAATCCTGAGGGAATTGGTAGCTATTATCACACGAAAAGCAGGTAATGCAGATGGATGCGTTGATCAGAGGGAGTGAGCGAATGGATGGACTCACCATCTTACTCTGAAGAGGTACACCTGGCACTTGCTCATGGGCCCCGTGACGCCGCCGCCGCCGCCGC
>LAPY01003181.1:19455-45919 GCA_000970635.1 Eragrostis tef | reverse complement strand
CCCCGCCGGCTGTGCGATCCCCTCTTCCCCGCCTCTTTTTCCGGCTATCTTTCCACATCTGGGATCGTCTCCGGCAGCCCCCGCTGCGGACATGGGTCGTCTGATGCACACGGTTAGGGTTCCCCTTCTCTTATTAGGATGTTTTTCATTTTCACATTCCACTCAATGTTGTTAGGGTTTAGAAGATTGTGTGCACAGAGATCTGGATGGTGTCGAGGACATCCTTGTCCTGTGTTTCCTGTGGGGAAATTTTACATTCATCTGGCGGTGGATGTCTATTATTGACATCCAATTTGTTGTGATTCATGGCGTCCTGTCAAATATTTTTTTTAGCGAAAAAAGTTAGTTTTTTGTTCGCGCGGAGGATGGGAGGGGTTTCGGTTTTCGGCGCTCTGATGGTGGAGATCAGGGGCGCCGTTCTTACTTACCTGTCTAAACTATAGCCATGGCCTTCTCCGCTTCGGGAGAGCTGGTGGTTACTGGCTAGAGATGAAGAAGGCAGACTTGGGAATAAGAGGAAAAGGAGCATTTAAGTCCAGAATGCTGTCCAGAAAGAAATATCTGGCGCGGTATCAAAATATGAATTGCAACGAATTGTGCCTGAGAAGTATATAGTCATTCTAATTTTACCTGTCGGCAGAAGAAATAAATAAAATCAGTGTCATAATGTAAGCAAATAGTAGTATGTTTTTTTCTTGATAGGCAAACCTTGCAAGCTCATGTGGACGAAGGAGATGATCACATCATCCCTCGTCTGTTATAATAGAGAAATATTGATCTATAAGCATTTGTTGCAGGGTCTCTTTGGGGCACGTGGAGTCCGCACTCAAGAACAGCTCGTGAGGATGGAAAGGTATGGATTTTTCTAATATTTTAAAAGAAAAAAAGCCAAGTCATTTTCTTATATGAAGCTAAAAAATTTGACTCAGTTGATATCCATGTCAGTCTCTTTATCTTAGTTGTTTGTGGTGACACTTTTTTTCTCTTGCTATGCAACTAAGGTGGTTTGATCCTGTTAAGCTTGGAATCATAACATAATGCATCATTTGCTTTTTGTCGGTATCATTCCAATTCCCAGAGCCTACGTCAACTTTATAATAGAGTCATATTTGAAACAGAAGATTTTAGCACTAGGGGTAAACATGCCCAAGTTTGCTATATATTGCTAGAAATCTCTAAATTATCAACAAACTCGTGTATCGAATGTGTACATGTAATTCTTGAAGTTGTGTACCTGCTCGTTTTGAGAATTGTGCTAATTGTTGTTGTCTGTCTTCGTTTTGTAGCATGTATTGGCAATCCATTTTTATTTATTTATTTATTTTGCACAAATCTCAGTTGTCTTGTTTTTTTGTACAGGTTCAGTGGCAAGAGGTTCATGAGCAGTGAGGAGCCTGAGATTCCACAGCCTCGCGCATTTGTTGCTTTGGGTGCTGCTTCTGCTTTTGGTTTTGTCATGGCTGCGATTTACTCTGTTCCAGGCACCATACGCTCGATCTCAAGCCTTATGAAGTAGAATCTGTCCCGTTGATGATGAAGTTATTGTGGTCGTGCAACCTAACTGAAGTGAAGATGCCCTTGCTGAAGAAATAAATGTGCTTGCTGGCTCGCCCTAATAGTGTTGTAACTGTTTTAATAAATTTATCTTGCATGTGTGATACACTTTAGGCCTATGTGTGTATGTGTGTATTATATTCTGTCAAGTGCGGCAGGGCTATTAAATAGTTTCAATGTTTCATTTCATTGGTGTGTGACTAGTAATCTAGCATGCTGCTGTGTCCAGCTGTTCGTGGATTGGTCAGCTCTCAGTGTTGTTTTACGGTAACGTATGAAACGCTACTAGGATTGATCGCGTGGATTTAGATTGAACCACCTCTTTACAGAATTGGACAGTTTATACTCACAGAAAAATTTCCTGAATTACACTCGTTATGTAATCAGCATTCATGTTCTGTAGCCCTGTTGGCTAGCAGAAACTGGAATCTGACATACAGGAGATGGCTAGACGAAAATCTTCAGGGTCAGCAACGCATGTTAAAGAAAATCTTAATCTATATCAGGATCAAATGTACCAAGGTGGATATGGGAAAGCAAGGTTGTGTTCTCTGTCAAATCAATGTGCGACAAACTATGCACTTCAGGTTTAGAACCACGGTTCAAACCAATCAAGAAGGTAAAATTAGTAAATTACCCTTAAAAATAAAAAAAACTTTATGTGGCCCACTTATCGTGGTGCTATCCTGACAAAGGACAAATATGTTAAAGAAAACTGGCATGGATGTGCTAAATGTGCGTTTTGTGACAAAGAAGAAACAATAGAACATATGCTGGTCAAATGTGAAGTCATCATATATGTTTGGAGCCCTTGTAATAGGGGCAAATTGTAGACCAGGATCGATCGAACAGTACTTGGTTTGGGTACACACTATCTGCCGACCGGTTCAAAATTTCATATAGTTGGATTGGCCAAAATTTGCTGGGCAATTTGGAAGTTAAGAAATAGAGCATGCTTTGAGAAAAAAAAATCGTTCGATCTCCTACTAAGATTGTTTGTTATGCATGTTCCTTCATCAAATACTGGCAGGCCTCCAAGGAAGCGAGGAACAAAGAGGCGCGAGCCAGTGTGCTGCAGCAAGCAGCAGTCGACCATCACCCAAGGCGCGACCCTTCCCAAGATGGCAACGGACACGATGCAATCACAAGCGGATAGCTCAAGACGTCTACGAGCGCGAAGTTCAGGTTGAAGAAGAGTTTGACATCGATTGGCTTTATCCTTTATTATTGATAACCAATTAAACAAAGTGGATCATTAACCTACAATACAAGTCCTAAAATGGGCAACTAACTAGATACAGACATCATGCTATATCATTCCTCTATGCAGAAAATTTGTGCATGGTATATCCATCCTGCGTGGCTACATTACAAAAACAATGGACAAACAATGTGGTATTGGCAGCTGTGTATGCGATTGATCATTTCAAACTGGGTTCATCAGCACCCTTTGCTTTGCCTCGCAACATGTCCCCGAAGCCACCCCTCATTATGCGACCAAACCTTGTGTTCTCTGTCTGAGCTTGCGGATTGGGCCGAGCAGCATTGGGGGCAGCAGAATCATGTTGCTCCCCACCTTCTTTCTTCCCAAGGAGGCTGCTCTCGCCAAAGAAACTGCTAACAGAGGATGCAATACCAAGATGTGCCCCCATTACCTTGCTGAGGCTTTCCAGAGTACCTCCCGACCTTTCCCGGGCTATAATTTCTAATGCTTCCTTGTGCGCAGGATCTAGAGCATCCAGATCCTTTAACAAGTTCTGTATTGAGGGCAGAAGCAGATCACGTACGCTTGTAGCAGGAAGATCTGCAATGATCAATGAAAAAACAGCTATGTTACTAAGGTCCACCCTTTTCCATTTGCCTCCAAAATTAATCCAAATTGGCGAACAGTGGAAGCTGGTTAGCTCTCAGCTAGAGTGCTGGTTACTAGAAACTGAGTGGTCGTATTTACTATTTACAAACCATAGTTGTTACCATTCCTGCGAACCATATTAAGGCAGTTTACTGCTAGTGCTACTGGAAACTGATTGAGTTGTATTAGAGAACCAAAGTGCGTTTCTGCAAACCATGTTGTCCGCATGCACTAATCATCAAACTTTGACATATTGAAGAAAGCCATGACGTTTACTCTAAAGAAAAAGCCACCATATGCGAATATACTTTTTTTTTCTGATCATTGCTAATTTTCCCCTCTGATCCATGAATGGTTGACCGACAAAAACTGAATTTTGTGATTTAAGGTTGCTACTTACTGCATACAATTTACACAGCTGTGTATGCGATTGATCATTTCAAACTGGGTTCATCAGCACCCTTTGCTTTGCCTCGCAACATGTCCCCGAAGCCACCCCTCATTATGCGACCAAACCTTGTGTTCTCTGTCTGAGCTTGCGGATTGGGCCGAGCAGCATTGGGGGCAGCAGAATCATGTTGCTCCCCACCTTCTTTCTTCCCAAGGAGGCTGCTCTCGCCAAAGAAACTGCTAACAGAGGATGCAATACCAAGATGTGCCCCCATTACCTTGCTGAGGCTTTCCAGAGTACCTCCCGACCTTTCCCGGGCTATAATTTCTAATGCTTCCTTGTGTGCAGGATCTAGAGCATCCAGATCCTTTAACAAGTTCTGTATTGAGGGCAGAAGCAGATCACGTACGCTTGTAGCAGGAAGATCTGCAATGATCAATGAAAAAACAGCTATGTTACTAAGGTCCACCCTTTTCCATTTGCCTCCAAAATTAATCCAAATTGGCGAACAGTGGAAGCTGGTTAGCTCTCAGCTAGAGTGCTGGTTACTAGAAACTGAGTGGTCGTATTTACTATTTACAAACCATAGTTGTTACCATTCCTGCGAACCATATTAAGGCAGTTTACTGCTAGTGCTACTGGAAACTGATTGAGTTGTATTAGAGAACCAAAGTGCGTTTCTGCAAACCATGTTGTCCGCATGCACTAATCATCAAACTTTGACATATTGAAGAAAGCCATGACGTTTACTCTAAAGAAAAAGCCACCATATGCGAATATACTTTTTTTTTCTGATCATTGCTAATTTTCCCCTCTGATCCATGAATGGTTGACCGACAAAAACTGAATTTTGTGATTTAAGGTTGCTACTTACTGCATACAATTTACAAGGCTCTGGATACAGTGTTGCATTCTAATAATATGTGATTATGACATTGAGCTTAGTCCATAGATGAAATCAAGTGCAGGTTTAATAGTATTAAGTTAGATCGTTCAAAGTTTTATGAATTGTAAACATATATTACTATCCAGAGGTCGGATAACCAGAACCCAACAGTTTTCCAACAAGAATAGACACAGTAGTCCTCAAGGCTTAGAAAACATTTTGTTTATATCCCTAAGTTCCATGAAAAGATAACTGAAAATGTAATTTCGATCTGAACAGTTTTTGTTCTTTTTTTTTGTTGTTGTTGTACAGTTTTCCTATTTGCAATAAAAAATTACACAGTAGGGCCTCCCCTGCTGTAGTTATGTTAAAAGAAAATGTAATTTCGAGTCAACAAAAACACAATGCCCCCAAGAAAAAAAAACTCCATTTTTTGTTACATTTTTATAGGAGAGAAATATTTGAGTACTGTTGCATGATCTTTCAGTGGTGCTTTTCAAGGAGCTGCTTCTTGAAGTGAATGATCGGGATGATGGATTTCCAGTGCCAGAAACCGGCCTGATTTTTCATCTTGACATTTCTTAATGGTTGTCTAATATTTGACATAAACATGATTTCTAGCCCCAGAACGGTTTCTAAAATGAATAAAGAAATGCTACAGATAAAGATTGAGACAGACTTCATATAACTGATCCACATATTAAGGGAAAGTGCTTTCAGGTAAGACAAACCTGTCGCATCCAAAGCACGTAGTGCTTCACAGAATACATTCGCTCTTTCACGTTGCCGTTCAATATCATCGCCGGTAGGTGTGATGCTTGTCAGCTTAAATATCTTGCTTAGAAGATGTATGTCATGTCAAAGAAAACAGAAAATTGGATGGATAAAAGGATGTACAAACACACACACAAGCTAAATATAGTACAAAACTTGAGTCAGGATGAAAACATTGAATGCAACGAGTAGGATATATTCACGAAGCCTATCTGTTGAATGAGGCACAGCAACTGCAAGTGCACGAATAACAGAAACGGTAGCTTCATGTGATCCATCTTCGAGAAAAGCATCCATTTGGATGCGTATCTTATCAACAACCTGATGAAACATAGTTAAAGAACATAAGCAATACATATAGTATGCAAAACCTCAGCTAACGAAAAGAAGAATATTTCTTTACCATGTCATTCTTGAAATGCTGAGCAACAGCTCCAAGTGCATCTATACTGGCATATTTGACTGTCAAATTTTGATCAGACCCCAGGGTAATAAGTGCTGGCAAAATATGAGTTGACGCTACTTTCACGTCGATATAAGGTACCTGTGTGTTAAAGCAATCAAAACACCAGAAACAAAAACGGACCTTTCATGCATAGTACAACTTACGAGTGCATCAGTTAAAACACCATTAACAACAATAAAGATTATTGAGGCGTTCATGTACAGTAAACTTACAAGTGCTTTTAGTAGATCTGCGGCGTTGATTTTTAGGTTGGTATCAGAGCTCACAACCATCTCCCACAATATATTGAAGATGACTCCATGGTGCTCCATAAATAAGCTATAACCATAAGAGGTGAAATACATGAAAACAGTGCCCTAAAAAGAAAACAAAGCATGTGTGACATCAGGATATTGAATGTAATACACTTTCATTTTGTCTAATTACTCACCAAAGAAAGCGAACTGCATTAATGATCTCGGTAGTATGATGCATAGAAAATGATCCATCCTTGGTGTTTTGAATAAGTACTTTTCTCAGGTATTCTTCTAACTGTTGACGACTGGAAGGAGAACCCAAGATACCAGACAACAACAATGGAAAGACACACAAAATTGCAAGTTTTTCAGCAGTTGAAGTTTTTGGACGCAAGCCTGTAATGCAATACAATGCCAAGGTCATGAAACAAAAAAACCTACATGCAACAATCTCACCTATTAAGTAGATGCATTCTTACCACGAACTTTGGACTGGATTGACAGAGGAAAATAGGTAAAATCACCACTATCTATATCACCAGCTGCTACAAGAAATACCGGAAGCATAATGTGCTCCAAATAATCTTTTCCGTAGAGTCGAGATACTTCCAGAAGGTACTAACATTTTTCAAGAAATGATTAGTCAGAATTGCAGCTAAATGTGATCAGATGTGTATAATATAAGAGAAGTACTTTCTAGATTTACCTTTGTGATAATGGTTCTTAAGTTATCCTCTTTCGCGGGCAACAAACAAGCAAGCTTGATCAAATCCGGCAGGCAATCAGTGTGCATCCATTCAAATGCTGACCACTCAGTGTCACCTCTGTCAAGTTCCCCGATATGCAGTTAGTGAAAGATAAACTTTGATTCTTCGTATACTGTTTGTCCCATAACCAGTTATTCAAGTAGTCAATCAATAAGATTAAGACGGAAAACTTACGTTGCATACAGCTTTAAGCAGGACACTGAGAAGAAGTCTTCTGGTGCAGAACTTGTAGGATCAACTGATGCAAACGGGCAAGCCTCAATAGCTTTCTGATGAATAAATGGTAGCAACTCAGTCAACATTCGAAGGAGCACATCAATGTTCCAGCGCTCTTGTTCCCCTAAAACACGAAGATGAGAGTCTATTGTACCTTCAACCCCAGAAATAGGTGGACACCGCTGAAAATACAACAGATTATGAGGAAATAGAGCAATTAGTAGAAAATATGAGGCTCCCACTCACAAGCATGCTATACCTGAGCAGATGCCAGAATATGTGCCAATAGCACTCTAGATATCTGATCCAGTTTGCCTCCCCATCTTACTACAGCAGGAACAAGCTCCCTGAGTGCAACTTCCACAACCGCCCCAGAAGGATCACATACCAACTGGAACATTAACTCCTCAACCTATCCAAAAAGAAAAAGAAAAAAGAGTAGTATTTCAGAGGACTCCAAAAGAAAATATTATCTTCAGCTATTTGTACCCTTGAAGCTCTAAAGTCTAAAAAGGGAAATATTCTGATCTCCCACGCAGTTTAAGTTTAGCTACTTCCATACAATTTCTGATTCTAAGCATTAGTGAGGCTGACCTTATAATATTTGTCCAGGTTTGGAAACAGAGGAAGAAGCAATGCCAGGTTATGTGTTGCAGCTTCCCTTACAACTGTTGCAACATCTTCGACAAGTTGTTGCACAATAGATAAAATGAGAGAATCACGTATCTCGGGGCGAACATATACAGCAAGTTCTCCACACGACTGAGCAACAAGCAATCTGCGCTCCTCGTATTGATGATTTATCTAAACACCAGCAGACAAAGTAGATGTAAGATCATGTGCTGGAAAACCAGATGACCTATCATAAAATGAAAATACCTGTTCCCAGCATTGTGGAAGCAGCTCAGTTTCTGTCCTCATCTCACCAACACTCTTCGCTAGCTCAACACAAGCCTGCCACGACATGACAAGGTAAACAGATATAGACACACACGCACAAAAAAAAGAAGCGATATGAATGCAACACTTCAAGTACTTTAATAGGAGCATACATCCATAATGATGTGTCTCTGCTGTTCATCAGGTCGTTTTATCAGGTTGAATAATGTATGAGTCAAGGAATCCCGTACATCACTGTCTGGATGCTTTTCTATAGCACATATAATCAATGGAAGGAGCTCCTACAACCATGTAGAATTTATGTATTAGTTGTACTTAAAAATAACGATGGGAGGAAACTACGAAGGTCACAGATAAACCTCACGATGGTTTATAAGCACATAAGGCACAATCTTTGGAAGTGCATCTGAAACAATCTTTATGGTCTCCAACGCCTACAGGAATGAAGGACATAGTGATGAATACCAATAAAGGTAAATGAGCATACCAAATACTATATATGGGATATATTTTGACACTAACCATCTTATCCGATTTTTGTTTACTTGGGCTCTCTAGTTTCTCAATAGGAACTCTATCATCTGATAAATATACAGAAATGCCATCTGAACTCCCCTGGCTCTTACTAGTCATGGAAGCTCCCTGCAGATTACCGTTTAAGATAGATTTGTTTTCTTCTGGGGTACCATAGCCTCCATTCTCATCAGTTGTGCAAGAAACTGGTTCTTCTGAAACTGGGGGGCCTTCAGCAATACTTTCTACATCTTGGAGATCCTTTTGTGCATCCTCAGTTACGCTTGCTGCTGATAGCTTATTTGTTATGGGCTCAGATCCCTTTGAGTCTTCATCATCTTTATTCAAAGATGCTGAAAATCCAATAGAGGATGCAATGGAATGCGATCTTTTCAAGCCATCACTATTTCCAACAAACAATTGTTTACTTGATTGAGCCCCTTCAATGTACATCTTAAGGGCAGTAATTTCAGCTCTGCAATCATTCAACTCCTTTCTCTGGACATCCACTGACTGCTTCAGGTCTTGAACCTTACATCAGACGAAGGTTAGGAAAGTTCAGAAAAGTTAACTGTTGTTCATCTGGATGGTAATTTCTAAGAGGCTATTACCGTTTTTTCCTTCTCTTTTATATCCTTGTGTGCAGCTTCCAAAGACTTTCTTAAAACAGAAACCTGATTATTAGATGCTTCCCGGCTCTTCATCAATGAGTCGTTTTCAGCTTTGAGACGATCATTGTCCTTAAGTAATGTTTCGTTTTCACGGAGGATGGATATTTTTTCCTGTGACATGTTTAAAAAAAAATGAAGAATGAACTTAGAAGTTCTGGAATACCTAGGGAACCCACAAGATAAATCAACATTTGAAGTGCTCAAGAAAATCTTGAACTTCAAATGGTATAAACCACAGTTAAAGTAGATAGGCAATCAAATGTTACATTCTGCTGCTTGCAACAATTTGATTCTGACATGAACTTTATTCTGACAGAAGGTAATCAAATGGCACATTCTGCTGCTGATTGATTTTTAACCATTTTAATTTAAAATATATAAATCGCAGTGAAAGTAGATAGGCAAATAAGGCACCAAGGATTCCTATTGGCTCATGGTTTATCCAGCAGTTCTCATTTCCTTTTCGTTGTTTGAACTCTACACGCTCCACATGGTTACAAAATGTATCCAGTATCATGTAATAAGTCTCCATGCAGCTACTTCTGAAGGAAGCGTCATGTAATAAGTGCAGCAGGTTTTAGATTTTTCCATTTCCACGTAACTCCCAGTGAAAGAATAATAACAGGAGATTTGACAGGATAAGAAAGAAAAACTATAAAGTATAACATGGGTATTGTGTGAGGTTGCACATGACAATGTAATGCTTCAAGCTACAGTCAAGCAACACAAGGTTTAAACTGATGCTAACACTTACCTCTGCAGCCTCTGTAGTGGATGAAAGGTACTGATAGTAATAACGGCGAAGGGCATCGGGTACACAAGCAGAACTGTTTGGCCAAACATCAAGGTCTTGATCAGGAACCTGCAAGAGTTGTTTGTGAACACAAGTCATGGGTTAGGGAATACTCTCCCTCTGTTTGGAAATATTTGACATTTTGAAGTTGAGTTATCAAGCTATAATTTGACCACCAATGTAAACGGAACTATTTCAATTGTTATCATTAAAAAAAATATCACTAGAGTTGTTACAACAGTGTGAAGTTCTGTTGTCTGCGAGATCATAAACAGTAGGGCCAATTGCATCACTGATAAACACTGCCCTAAAATTATAATAGTAAGAGAAAAGCTACTACATAGATAGTACAGACCTCCTCAATGAATGTCATGGCAGCAAGTCGATACCCAGCCAAAAGCAAGTATTCTTTTACAGCACAGTTAAGGTCTTTCCGCTCATTATCCTTCAGAGGTCCTAGTGCTGAAATTTTGACATCCCTTCTATCCTGTTGGCTAACAGATCCTTCGTGTGTCGAAGCATCCGAACAGAGCCCTGTATACCAAATGCATGAATGATCATTTATCTGCTCGTGAATCTCAATGACACAAATGGATATAAAAGCGCATCTTAAAATGGACTATTGACTTGTGTTCCATTTAATCAATTCTATATATTATTAAGTAAAGGTTGTGGACACAGTGAAGAGGGCCAATGTGTTTGTCGTTTTTGTTTACCGACAAACTCCATCACAAGCAGCATAAAATGCAAGTATCCTTGCAGCACCTGCCTTCCGCTTTCATTGCATATTAGATTTCTTTGAGTCCAATATTCAGTGCAACAAATGAAGTCCAATCTTATGATTATTTTTAGTATCAGTGGATGCATTACAAAGACCAGTCCAGCAAATGTGCATGACAGACAGAGACTTAATACAATATCTGAAACTAAAAATGGTTTATTTTCATGCAGCACTACAACATAAAGGTACAGCGCAGTGAAATATCATGCACCAAATTGCCCATAATTTTAAGGTCACATATCACATACCATTTGGATCTTCAGGAGACGATTCTTTTTGTTTTTGTAATTCAAGCTTGAGCTGTGAAAGGTCTTCTTTGGCTAGACGGAGATCATACTCAGCTAGTGCCAACTTTTCTTGTGCTGCTATCTTCTCTTCTAGCAAACTCTGTGGATCGGCACCTGTCAGCGGAAACATAGAATTACTCATCTCACTGCCCTGTAATACAGCAGGTGCCTTGCGAGTAATTAGCACAGAATTTAGGAGCCCGGATAAGCTTGCACAATAAAGTAAAAAAGTACGATTGAGTCACTAAATTGAATAGCTGAACTTGACTAAGAAACAAGGCCAAGAAACCAGTTGAAATTTACTATTCACCTCAGAATGTTTGTAACTTAATTGAAAGCCTGTAAAGGCATAAAGCCAATATATTTGTCAGAGTTAACTACAGCATGGCATCCAACTGTCATCACATCTCATACAAACTAAAAGGCATATGCATTGCTGCCCTATGAATGGCATGGTTCAATCAAATGATGCCCCCTAAGTGAATTGGTTTAAACTAAGCAAACATGAACTAAACATGTTGTACTGTCTTAAAGGTTAGAAATAATGGAACAAAATCGAATCATCTATTTAAATATTCTCGGATCAATTAACAGTTTATTCGTACAATTCCAAGCAATGATCGCTAACTTTTGGCTAATGAGGATGTTAATTGAGCGCCAGGACACAAATGCCAACTTAAGAGAGCTAAAGGATCGCCAATGCAACACTAAGCACAGCGAAGAAAGTTAAGTTCATGGCAAATCAGATTAGGCAGAGGGAAGAAGCGAGAAGGGATGGGTCCGCATGTCATAGACGCGTAAAGGAGCAATCCACCAAAAATGCAACACCAGTCGGGCACATGATCCCACAAGGTCCAGCTAGCCAATGGCAGGCCACTTCTACGGTTAAAGCGTGAGGAGAGACTAGGCAATGGAAAGGCGTACCGGGCGGCGCAGAGGAAGCGCGCGCGAGGAGGTCTGGCGGGAAGAGGGCCGGGTCGGAGAAGAATGAGCGGAGGCGGAGCGCGTGCGCGTGGCGGCCGTCCTCCTGCAGCTCCTGCAGCAGCTCGAGCGCCGTGAGGTGGTACCGCTCCTCCAGCAGGAAGTTCACCACGCAGTTGCAGAGCGACGCCCACCGCTCCTCCCCATTCTCTTCGGGATCCGGCGAGACTACCTGGATCGTCGCGGTGGAGCTCGCCGGAGGCCGTCGCGTGGCATATGGCGCGGCTCGGCGAGGGGGGCAGATCTCGCGCGGCGCGGGCGACTCGAGGAGGAAGGGGGAGGAGAAGCGAGGCGCGTGATCTGGGACGAGAGAAGCGTCGGGGAGGGGGATGGACGGAGCGGATCCAGGCGCGCGCAAACGGATGATTTGGATGCCATGTGGCCTGCTCGTGCCACCTGTTTCTTTTTGTCCCCCAACCTAAAATGCACACTTATTTTATTTTTTTAAAATCACAATATATAAATATAAGAGTTGCATATGGTTATACACACAGTTATGGTTTTTGAAACCCTGAAAATATGTTGAGATCGATGGACTCAGGGTGTCTCTCTATCAACCGACACATTGCTAAAAATCAAATTAGTTGTAAATGTAAGCACTTGAGCAGAGTTGAAAATAACAACATTAACATATAATTATAAATTTCAAGTTGTTAATAAGAGTTTGTGAAATATCCATGAAACAAACTTTGCTTCAAACCGTCTTAATACTTATATGTGGAGATGATAACGAACAAATATTATTATGATGCTCCTACATGATTTCGAGACCCTTTTTGAACGAATAGATGAGTTCGATACTGACTAGAACATCCTCCACGGATTCATATGTAGAAATTAGATCAGAATATTCTTTGCACAATGAAGTGGCCAACTCGTGGCTACCCTATTGCTCATGGTGGCTTTGCCGAGCACGCGGGTCACTAAAGAAGCGATAATCCTTTACAAGAGCTAGCTTGATTTTGTAAGTCACATTACCATAATAATATTATCTAAAATGCTGAAAAACTTTCCTCATGATTTCTGTTTGAAGAGTTGAAGGTGGTCAGTGGTTAGATTTGTTCTATTCTCTCCTACAACCACTGTTAACAATGCTCTCAAACTAAAAGCTCTATCTAAGTTAGCTATTTGTAAAAAAAAAAGAAAATAATATCTATAAAATAAAAATATTTACTACGATAATTGGTTTTGCTTTGCGTATAAACACTATTAATTTTTAAAATAAAATTCACAAAACTATAAACTAATTACAACGTAGATTTTAGAAAGCTAGTGCAACAATTTGACCCTCTATCTCAAAACGCTATAAGTTTTGTATTTGGTCCATACTAAAAGAGTGGCATGTGTGACTCAACGTGAAATTTGTTATTATCTACTAGTATAATATGATGAAGTTGTTATAGTTTTTACAAAATTGATAGCAATTTTTTTTCAAAACTAATAACATTTTTATGATGTCGAAATCTTTATATTTTCTTACTCTTGACAGTTAAAATTAATAGCATTTTCTCAACGTTAAAAAATTTACATTTTCCAGGGAAAAATTCAAGCTTGTTTTGTTACGGTTGAACTTTTTCAGGCCTTTCGGTTTCAAAAAAAAAAATCATGCCTTTTATACCTACCGGCTACTGACTAGCAGGACCAGTGAACGTGGGAACGCCGAACGCCTCATGAGTCATGAGACGGCTGACCATTTGGAGCCGTAGGATCTGAACCCACCCCTCCCCCCCTCCCCCCCCCCCCCCGCCGCTGCCGCACGCAGCCGCGCACCCTTCTTGCGGCGCTTCCACCGCTAGGGTTTGTCCCTTCTTCCTCCTCTTCTGCTCCCCCCCTGCAAGTGCGATCGATTTAGGCCTGCGAATTTTCTCTTCCCTGCTCCTGATCAACCGCTTGCACGTCAGGCCTGTAGGACCGTGCCAAGGAAGGAGGCGGCGCCATGAGGTTGGAGAAGTGCTGGTTCTGCTCCTCCACCATCTACCCCGGCCACGGTATCCAGTTCGTCCGCAATGACGCCAAGGTTCGATTCAGCTCCGCCCCTCTTATTTTCCCGCATACTTTATTGTTCGTTGTGTGCAGCGCGCCCTTCTGCGAATTTTCGTGCTGATTTTAGGGTTTAAGTGGTATAGGTCTGTTCGTATGAGTACCTGTATTTGCTGTGTCTTCTTTTGTTTCGTGGTAGCGCTAAATCAAGAAAGCGTATGATGAAAGCTAGTGTGACGCCGCTTGTCCTCCAGACATTTCTCTCCCGTCTTGTAGTATGGGACCGGTTCTAGTTTCTGGTGGTGAACTTATTGCAATAGAGCAGTATAATTTCTGATTGTCTTTTGTTCAAACGAAACACTTGCAATTGTTACGCATTCTAATTAGATTGAGGATTTAAAACGTTGTGGCATGAATTTGCATCAGGTTAGGTGTGGAAAACATTAATCAGTATGAAGTCCTTATACTTTAAAAAAAAAAACAAGTTATATTGCAGATTGGAATGGATATAGAACGGATTTAGATTCTTGACATTTTTCTTCTGTGCCGCAATGCTGCATTTCATGTCATGGAACAATTTGATGTTTAATCTTTGTGCAGTTCCTTTGATATAAAATATATATCTTGATCTGATGGATCCTCTATCTTTAGTGATGAACTAATGTTTGAGTCTGTTGCACGAGGCTCCTATTGAACTTGACCTGAATTTTTGAGTTTTTGTCCGAGAAACTACAACTAACTTGTATGATAACTGTTTTGCATGGATAGATTTAGGCTTTGTTCGTTTGAAGGGAACTGTCCATTTCTCTTCTGCCAACTGGTCTTTGTTCACTGGATTTAATGGCATCCTTTATTGTTAAAACTTGAAGGCATGGTCTTCATCTGTACTGCATGTGCTTATACACCTCTAAAGAGGACTCTTTAATTCGAGAGTCGAGACAGCAATGTAGTTGCTCTATAGCTATCAAATTACAATATTTAGATCATTATTCTGCATTTGTCTGACATTCACAGTATTAATTACATGAAACTTCTTTGTGTATGTATGACGTCTAAATTTCTGTTGCATTAATGTATGGTATGAATTGTCCTTTTTAAGAGATTAAGATTCATTTTGTTGATTATCGAATAAAATATAGAAGCAGTTTTTTTTTTGTGAAATGTGACCTCTTATATCAAAGTTTTAACTCCTTTTTCCCTTTCAAAATTGTTGTTATAAAGTTCGGCATTCATGACTTGGCAGTGCTTATGTGCAAAGTAAATTATTTTCCTAGTGCAAAAGGGGGCAGTCTTATGCGCAAAGTAAATTAGTTTAGCTTATGGATGCATTTGAATCTTGTTGGTGCCCTATTAATGTTGTAACTGGATCTTTCAACTCCTTGGCAGATCTTTCGCTTTTGCCGATCAAAGTGTCATAAAAATTTCAAGATGAAGAGAAATCCTCGCAAGGTTAAGTGGACGAAAGCTTACAGGCGCTTGCATGGCAAGGACATGACCCAGGTTAGCAGCAAGTTTGTTATTTTTCTACTTGCTGTAGGGTAACATGCAAAGCTGCCAGACATGTGTTTTGGCTGTGCTTTTCACTGATCAATCTGTGAAATTGACTAGGACGCAACCTTTGAGTTTGAGAGGAAGAGGAACAGGCCTGAGCGCTATGACCGGAATGTAACAGAACAAACTCTGAAGGCCATCCCAGTTATTTTGAAGACGAGACATGAGCGTTTGCAGAAGCACATTAAAGACAGGTTTGTTCACGTGACCCTATTCGTTGTCTGCTCAATTCTGTAGCGGTTTTCTTATCCACACAATACTATTTTCCGGCAGGCACACACCTGGTAAAAAGCTAGAGAAGAAGTATGCTGCTAAGGAGTTGGCGCAGGATATTGGTCTTATTCCGAAGGTGACTGTGCTTCCAACTGAACAACAAAAGGTGAAGGTCAAAGTTGTTCAGCAGCAAACAGAAGATAATATGGAAGAGTAATCCGATGGCACTGTGTTGCCTGTGTTCCTGTCATGCAGTTATTGTGTTTCAAAAGAGTGTTTCCTGTCATGTAGTCGATGAAAAATATTTAAAGATGTTTGTGGAACCAAGTTTTGCATGTGCTAAGCGTACACCGGAGTTTCGTGCATGTGGGCGTGCTTATTTTCCCTAAAAAGAATGACATTCTAGTTTTTTTTTTGCAAGTCCAATTATTTCAATTCTGACCACCTATTATATTTATGGCATTAAGTAGTTTGACTTAGAACACAACAAAAATGTCATTCTTTTTTGTCGTATGCTGATAGAAACGGGACGGTAGCCATCATGTTTGTTATTTTTCTATATGCTGAAAGCTGCCAAGCATGTTTTCGTTTCGGGTGTGCTTATCTCTGTGTTCTTCGTCCTTTCCTTTGGAACTCATACATGCGGCTGGAGGGGACTGCTACTGAATGGCAATGCGCTCCGTGTTTTCCGTCACATATTTGCCTTAAAAATGCGTCATGACATGCCAAGTAGCTTGATTAAACGAGCCCATGATTAAAAAAGTGTCCACGGCTGCATCTTGCCTTTGGCCTATTTAATGCACATACAAAAAACGATTTTCTTATTATACCTCCGATGTCCGATCAAAAGGGAAAACTGAGAATATGTGAGCTTCTCTTGACATTCTAAGATCAAGAATGTGAGAGAACATCCGGACTCTTTTTACAACGAACAATTAAAAAATTGGCAGCACAGTGCTACATGAATTTAATCATCTGCAGGAAGGATATGATAATCACTTCTGACCTTGGCCCAACGAAGTTCTGCCACTTCCCTTGGTCAACAACCAGTCCAGACTTCGGACCTTTTCCTTGTATTAGGGGGCAAACACCGCGCCTTCTGCTTACCAGAGCTGCGTCTTCTCCCTGATCATGTTTGAAATGGGCTGCCAACCTACTAGCCATGGCTTCCTACTTGTGGGGATTGCAAAGTTGAGCTCAAACATCTCCTTGCTGATGTTACCACCCTCGCAGAAACCAACCAGACGGGCCACTATATCAGCGCTCTCCTCGATATGCGCTTGGTCATTTGGGTCTGTCCAGAGCTTGTTCACAAGCTGCAGCTTCCTCTGCTTTGCTTCCAGCGGGATTTGCCATTTGATGAAGAGGCGCTCTCGCTCTTCGTCAGTTAGCCTCGAGCCCATCCTTCTCGCAAGAAATTCTCGTTCATTCCTCAAAGCCTTGAAACTGCAGCATACGAAAGAATGAAGGTTGCCTTAAGATCCGTGGGAAAATAAATATATCTAGCATCTAAGTGAATGACCACACATTCAGTCATAACTATCGAACACCTAGTTGCACTCTTTCTGTAAAAACAGAACGGGCTGCCCTATGCTTAAGACCATTGGAGAAATAAAATTCAGCACTATCTTCTGTTTTACAACTCTTCGTCACTATTTCTCTTAAATGCTGGATATTTGTAATCAGTAGAACACAGGGATTGTTATTGTATTTACCTTGAGGCGAGCGAAATTGCAGAGTCATCAGCAGCTGCGGGGCTTGCATCTCCAACCTCAGCAAAGTGTTGTTGCAACCAAGTCAGTCTTCTTACTTCAACTTCGATGTATATCTGATCAGCCCTATCACCCCTAAATAACAGGTAGAACTGTGTCCTGTGTATAATCGATACTTGGCAGACATCCCACAGTTGAATAATGTGCTGCATCTGCTCCTTAAATAATCTGTCCCATGAGTCGTCCTGTAGAAGCCCAGCGTTTTCCTCTTCGAAGTCATCATTCGGTTTGGCTTCATTAGATTCCAACTCTAAGACCTGTAAAATATTGCACAGGAACATATGTCAGAAGAAAAACATAACAACTGCAAATGTGTTCAAGGTCAAGTGAGGAAAGAACCTGGCAGACAAGCAGCTGCTTTTGGTACTGAAGCTTTGCAACTCGTTCCTTCAGTTCAGTCACGTAAGCCCTGATATTCCTTACGTTTTCCTCAGCAGCATTTTGGAACATCCGCTGCATCTTTTTCATGTTGACTGAGCTGGAGCGCCTGTAGCGTGGTGTTTCATCACGCGATGATATATCGCCGTCTTCGCTCTTGGTTGGGGTAGCTTTTTCTGAGCCCTCATGAGACACAGTGTCACCCTCTGGGGCCCTATTCTCAACTTCTGATTCTGAAGGCCTGCTAAAAGAGTGGGGCGAGCAAGGCGTTCTTAGAAAATTTGCTCTGTTTATGTTGTTGCTCACACCCAGTGGAAGAAGCGTCTTCTTCTTCTTCTTTGCCCTGTTGCACTTTGGTGTAGTCTCATTGCATGGCATGCCAACATTTGGAAGTGACATCACCAATCTGTCAATAGACCTTTGCACATTTTCTAGTTTCGCCTCGAGCTTGGCAATATCATTATCCTGCATATGAAGTCTTGAAATTTCATCTTTCAAATCAGATCCATTCCCTTCATCTGCAATCATGTCCACGTCTCTGCTCAAAGATCTAACAGCTTGCATCTCCCTGATTTCTGCCTGCAGTTTAGCAATAGTTTCCGCAGCATCCTGGTTTCCATGCTTATGACATTCAACTTCCTTGTGCAGTACTTCAATGGCACGGTTAGCTTCAACCTCAAGCTGTTGCTGTAGCTGCTCCAGCTTGCGGATTTCATGCTTTAACATGAATGGAGCAGTAGATGATTGCCTTATGGAGCTCCTCATCATAGTTTTATTACTGGGCTGTAATGATCCAGAAAATGTGAGGCACTTTCGGGCCTTTTGTGGTGAGTCAAAGGGATTCCACCCCTGAAAGAATTGTGTAACATTAGAAAAGAGTTAATTATGGTAAAACAAAGAGAGGGAGAATATTCTTGACGACCAAAGTCAGGCCCTTACCACTGGTTGGTGATCACCCATCTTCTTCCGTAGTTCTTCAAGCTGTGACTGTGCATTATCACGTTGCTTTTTGAGTTCCTCCATTTCAATTTCCATCTACAAGACTAACTTTATCAGCTCAAGTAAAAGATGATAATGATTTTGAGTATTAAGTGAAGCTTGGTCAGAGACATTACCTGTCTAATTTTCCTGTCCCTTTCCATTATGATGATCTCAGTAGAAGATCCACGGTCGGGCGTTCTCAGTTCTGCCTCTAGTCTAGCAACTTCCGTCTGAAGCTGTTTCACCAGTTGCTTATCTGATACAACCTGTATAAAACATGTATTTCTGAGTTGCACACTGGTGTGGTTTCAACAATAGAAACAAAGAGGTGCTGTTTTAATCACAACCCTTACCATATTAACTTTAGCAGTATTTGTGACCTCCTTTGCACAGGTTGCAAAGAAAAGAGTGTTTCTAGATTGCTCTACATGTGTTAGGGCTGGGCTCATAGTACAAATGATTGCCGTTCTGGCATTTCCACCCAATGAAAGCTGTAAAATGCGTGTCAACTTTGAATCCCGGTAGGGTATATGTCCATTTCTTTTCTCCGAGCTGCAGAGGTGACACAAAAGTCCTTTTAGTCCCAAATAAAGATAAATTTGGGCTAGAATTTCCTATACAGACCAAGTAAAAAACAGATCACATTCTAGCTCATATAATCATTTCAAGCAATGAAGGCATTGCAGAAAAAGGCAAGCATATTCTGCACAAAAAAAAAATTGAACGGAAACCAGCACAAGATAGTGCCAATTTTCATTAATTAAAGAAGGAAATATTCTGCAATTTAGATAGCTGAGTATGTAATGTAAATAACACAAATACTTTTCCCACGTGAGCAATTCAGGAAGAATTAAAAGGTCAATCATAAGAACTGATGACTGATATGTGCAGTGTAGTTTTCAGGAGAATGTAGAAGCACTAATATTGTGTTAGTTACCGAAACTGAGACCACACACATGCAATGGAGAAACAAGCTGAGATAAATGAAATAATAGATAGGTTCAGCAGTTATTTTAACATGGCACATATTAACATGAGATATCTAATATGATAATGTATTTTTGCGCATCGCGAAACCTATAGGATTGTTGGTGGTCAAACCAGAACAAGACTTGAACAATAACCTCTATCCTATCCTCAGTTTTGACTGTCGGTGATTCAGCCAAGAGATGTAATAACATAAGCTTATTTCGGATATGCTAACCACTTGCTCAAAATAGAGACCGTACCAATTAGAAGCACAGAACCAATCAGTACAGTAGCTTAGCAGAATGCATCAAATCTGATTAGCTGAATGTATACTTTCCATAACATGGTTACAAAGTTACCCCAGTAATTTCCTTAGGAAGTTAACATATCCAGAAGAAGACTGTAGCAAACAATAACTTCAAATACACCAAGTGCAGAGTTATTCTGATGCATCTCATCAGAAATATTCAATTCTAGACTTTCAAGATGAATGCAGAGAAAAGGTTCACCCTTAAATACATGTGATTCAGAATTTTATGCATATTAGAAACTTGATTTTTGAAGAAACTCAGACCTTAGCTTTCTGATGACAGTAGTCAAAGTTAACAGGCTGCGATTTATATGGCAACCCTCTTTCAACCGTGCACCTATTGCGTGTGTTTGTGCTGCCCTTTCACTCCCAGCAAGGTCAACAAAATTCTGCGAACAAAACAAGAAATTATTCAGACTATGAAATCAGTGTACAAACTTCCAAAAGTAGGGCAGTATGCTTACCAGGCTAGCAACAAAAGACTTTACACATCCTGACATTTCACGGAGCCTGCTCTCGAGTGTCTAGATAGAGATACACAAAAGATCAATGCTTTCCTCGCCATTTTTCCTTGCAATGACTCAGTGCGTAAAGAATACATACCAGCCTAATGATTTGGTGGGAACGTGAACTGGTGTCATTTAATGCAGTCTCCCCGACTTGTCTTTGTTCTGCAAGTGTTTGTTAGGTCATTAAACTTACCAGTTATTACTAATAATTCATTTCCTCTTTTATTATTTACTTAATTAGTAGTTACCTTCACAGATGTTGATTAGATGCCTTAGATGTTGGCTGTCCTTGGCAATTTCTTCTTGCAACTTCTCCACGATTGTTCCTTTCTGTCAAGCCATAACAAATTTTCAATTAGAACATTACAACGTCAATATTTATTGTGGGCTTTATATGAAGAGAATCAGATTCTAAACAAACCTCAGGATCATCTAACAAGCGAAGGGGGCCAGAGTCAGGTCGTAGAAGATCCTTCACAACCTCATTGTAAATTTCCATAGCAGAAATCTTGATAACAAATTCCCTCTCAGGAGTCTAAGCAGAAACAACCATGGTTATTATGCTTATGAACATGTTAGAAAGAAATATTTTATACAGCCATGAATAAGTGACTTCCACAGATATATAAAACTCACATTATCTATGTGCTTATAAATATCACAAACAGCACTCTCTGTAACACCTCTCATCGTGAATGTTTTACCACTGCTGGTCTGCCCATATGCAAAAATAGTGGCTGCAAAACAAATACATGGTAAGGGATCACTTGAGAATCATCATTCAGTATTTCACTACCACCAATATGCAAAGTGAACATTGATGTACCATTAATCCCTGTCAATGCAGACATTGCAACATCCTTTGCTCCCTCTTCATAAACCACATCGGTTTGGCATGCTGGCCCAAATACCTTATCTGTAAGGGATATAAAGACATCAATTAGCTACAAACAAGTTTTCTTGAGCTTCTATTGCCATGAATTGATTATTAGGTACAGTACCAAAAGTGTAAGATGCAGGTGCAGCCCGGTCCTGTGAGGGGCCTTTGTATATGATTGTCTGGCTATCAGCGCACTCCCATGCTATGTCATCCCTCACAGCCAGTTCCTTCTTGCTTAATGGCCGCACTCTTACTGTAACAAAGATCTTCTCCTCCTTGGCCCTGGAGCTACCACCAGGGGTAGGGGGCCTTGAGCTGCCACCTGGGGTAGGGGCTCTTGAGCTGCCACCAGGGGTAGGGGTAGGGGTTGACATTGGTGTACGCTCGACCTTGGATGCAGGGGTGCTTGGTGGTTTTGACGCACCCATATTCTATATTCTGTCTGCTTGGTGGATTTCAGATAAGGAACTCCACAAAGAAAAACAGACACCGAGTCTGCAAAATGCAATAACAGTCATGTGTCAGGATACAATCCTATGGTCATGTGTAAAGACGTCTTCAAAAGGATAAATTGCATAGGAATGTAGGATGGATTGCTCTGCAGAACCTGCCTTTTATTCAAGTAAATGAATATTTCTTTTAGCAGCAGAAATAAATTGCAAACATTGGTTCACCACTTAAAAGTATCACTCAGAGATCTAACCATCAACAAACAGTCGAAATTCAAATGTTCAAACATTGAACCACACGCAGTTGATCAACAAATAAAATGCAGCTATCGTTTCCGCCGATCTATTCAAGCTCATATGCAGCAGTTATCATCAGAATTGCAAGCAGAGAAATAGATCACATGATGGGATAACAGAGCTGCCACAACGAACATGCCGAAAATTTCACTAAATGAATCTACCATGAGACATTTCAGACTCCAAACCGTCGCATTCTCTCCAAAAGGAAACATTATTTGAAATTCCAGATCATGTCCGGATTTTCCCTCCAAGGGGGCAAAATCTAGTCAGCGCACGCCGGTAAGCGGACTAGCATATGGAAACCCGAATCGGGCAACTACCAACTAACGCGAACAAATCCACCCAAAACGAACCAAACCAATTTCCTAATCTGCGCCGTACCTGCCGTTTTCGGATCGGGCGGGAAATTCTCCGTCCAGCGCTGCCGACACTGGCGACCACCGAAGCAGATCGGCAACGACTGCCCACCTCGGCGGATGGAGCGCCCCGCCTCGCGGGAAGCGGATGCCGGCAGCAACTCCGCGGAAACAACCGCCGCGCGAGAAAACGAGGGTTCCGGGGAGAGGAGGGGACGGAGCGGAGCAGAGAGGCCACTCACCAGTGCGGCCGGGTGGGCCGAGCAGAGTCCCCCGGAAGCGCGCGACGGGACTCCGTGGATGCGAGCGGTGGGAGGAGGCGGAGGCCAAGGAGCCGTTGGCGTTGCGGACTGAGGTGGTGCGATGCGATGCCCGTGCTCTCTCCCTCTCTCTCTACTTGTATTTGCGAGTACAGTTTGAATTCCCCTGCTCTGCGCGGAGAGATTAGAGAGAGAGCGGAAGAGCGGTGAGAAAAATAATTCGGAGGAGCGGAGTGTGTGGTGCTGTTGGTGTGATGCGGGCGGACTGTGGTGATGAAACGCAACGGCTAGTTTTGGAAATGCGTTACACAAAGCCCCTGCAAGTCCGCGGTGCCCAGGCGGTTGAGCGGCTGTCCGGCTGCGGGCGGGCCACAGAGGCCGAGTTAGGGGCGGGACCCACCAGTCAGTTACAGGTAGTTTATGGTAGGATTTGAACTCGTTGTGGTTTTCTGGAATTTCAGCTGCTAGGTGCCACCCGGGAGAGGTACACAGGAATTGGTCAAGAATTGGAGTGTTGAGTGTCACTTGTCCTCACTCACTGGTTTGGTCTTCAGTGGCCCTTGCTTTGAATTTAATTTTCTGAGCTGGGGTGAATTTATATGCCACTGATTAAATTCAGTCAAAATACTTCGCCAATTTAATCAACTCTCTAGCCTCTCCCTAAGCATGATTTTAACTACTAAATTGATCGGTAATAATTGAGGTGCATGCTTAATCTTGCTCGGTTGAGATTGGATCAAAATCAAGAGACAATGAGTCCAGTACGGAGAAATAATGGAGGTCTATGCTACTGAGTAAACATAGGATTTTACCGTTTGATTCATTTAACGTACATGCTTAATCTTGCTCGGTTGAGATTGGATCAAAATCAAGAGACAATGAGTCCAGTACGGAGAAATAATGGAGGTCTATGCTACTGAGTAAACATAGGATTTTACCGTTTGATTCATTTAACGTACATGCTTAATCTTGCTCGGTTGAGATTGGATCAAAATCAAGAGACAATGAGTCCAGTACGGAGAAATAATGGAGGTCTATGCTACTGAGTAAACATAGGATTTTACCGTTTGATTCATTTAACGTACATGCTTAATCTTGCTCGGTTGAGATTGGATCAAAATCAAGAGACAATGAGTCCAATACAGAGCAATAATAGAGGTCTATGCTACTAAGTAAACATAGGATTTTTACCGTTTGATTCATTCGACGTACATGCTTAATCTTGCTCGGTTGAGCTTGGATCAAAATCAAAAGACAATGAGTCTAATATATAGCAATAATGGAGGTCCATGCTACTGAGTCAACATAGGATTTTACCATTTTATTCCTTTGACGTACATGCTTGATCTTGCTCGGTTGAAATTGAATAAAAAAACAAGAGACAATGAGTCCAATATATAACAATAATGGAGGTCCATCCTACTAAGTAGACAATGAGTACCGATTGATTCCTTCAGCGACATGCGAATTTGAATTTGTCTGCTTTGATTACAAGGGGCACACATCCTAGTTTGAGACACTTCATAGACAAAAATTGCATGAACATTACTAGTCCACCAATGGTTTGATTCAACCATACTTGAACAATCCTATTCACCACTTCATAGCCAATGAATTGCATCAACAATACTAATCTACCATCTGTTTGATTAAGCTATTACTTGAATAATAGCTTCAACTGGTTACAACAATTCTCATCATAGTCAAATCTTTAAAATATAACCTTGACATATACGCTTCTCCAAATAAATGTAAACAACTTTTTTTACTATAGAAGTGTAAAACAACATTCCATAAAATTGGTCAAGTTTTCAATAATTAAAACATATTGTTGTTTTTATTATTATTAAAACTCTACATCTTTTCCTTGAACACCAAGAGCTACATAATTACTATTAAGTAGGGAAACAAGATAGAAAGCAACTTGCACGTTTACACAAACGTGATTTGCAACCTCCAAAATACACCAAGCATCAACATGGTGCTATATCATTAGCATGAACATGTTCCATTGTGAACACATCTATGTAGATGTAGATATTGTAGAATGAAAATTTTTATTTCTTTTACCTATCTTTCCATTGTGAACACATCTATTCTTGGGAAAATGAGGTGGTCTCTAAAATTGTGCCTTGATCGTGATTTTTATATTATTATTGAATTAGTATTTATTTTGACGCTACTATGCAAATGATTATGTTTTGCCACATGAATATTTTCTTTACGTGAATAAAGTCAGCACTTTCACATTCGGCGACGACTTCACCCCACCCACACAATAGTCTTGCTTGATTCCTCCTCAATTGAGTAGAAGTTGCTCTCTATCCACACTCTCCGTCATCAAATCAGTCGTTGGTGTAGGTTTTGCCATGGCCTCCCAATGGTCCTACAAGAGTGAATCATCTCTCTCTCTCTCTCTCCCTCTCTCTCTCTCACACACACATACACACACATGTGAAGATGCGATGGGTGATTTTTAGATGCCTAATATTTCAATTGATAACAACTGATTTGAGATGAGATTGGTGTTTTTTTATGTTACGACATGTAGTTGAGATGTTGCAATCTTTTTATCTTAGGTGTCACAATAGATAACCAGTGATTGTTGCAATATTTAACTTGATATGTTGGACTAGTGGGTTTCATCTGATTAATGTCAACTAATGTTTTGAATGTTGCAATGATGTTGTGCGATGTTGCATTAACATTTTTTTTGTTATTTCACATTTGCTTGTAGTGACTTAAATTATGATTGGGGATAAATGTTTTGATTGCATAGGATATATGTCTTTTTGAGTTATCTTGCTGATGGATTAATCAAGAAGCCAAGCTCATTCAATATCTCTTTTATGTCTAGTAAAGACATGTGGTTTCAAAGAAAATGTACCCATAAATTTGGTTCACATATTTTTCTTGCGAGGATGGTTCACATTTTGTTGATGAAAGAAACATTTACTTTTTTATGTTGCAGACATTGTTTTCTAATGTTTTAACAATTTATTCAGCCATATGATGGAAGAGTTTCTCATCGAAAACATCGGGCACTAGCAACAACAACAAAAGGTTAGTGAATGTCAAAAGTTTATAAATAAGTCAAACTTGTATTTTAATACTGAAGGGGAGTATCTAAAAGCGTAGATCGAAAATATTGAGACAAAATCACAAAGCCAACTTCGATTTGTCTTTTCTATGACTTCACGACGGTCAAGAGATGACCATGATCTATAGAGGTACACGGTGTACACCGTGGTACACAATAGTCTCAGCCCAAGTCGAGGTGATGCGCCTACCAAAATTTTCGCGTGACAAGATATGCCGCCGAGCCCAATCCTAAGTAGACGGCTCAATTCACCATGTACCTTCTTCCTAATGGCCGGTAGCCAACTAACTTCTTTTCCAATGGCCTTCAAAATTTAGTGCCGATTCTGCCGTCTCTTCTTCTTCCTTCCGCCGGCGACCGCCACCGCCAATTGCGCCGCCGTGTCCGT
>LAPY01003180.1:46888-57021 GCA_000970635.1 Eragrostis tef | reverse complement strand
ATGTACTTTGTTTACCATTTATGAAGTCACTGCTTGTGTGGAACTTGATCCTGACACACAAGCGGGAATCTGTTTTGCCTTTACAAAACAGGTGTGACACCTGTGCACTTGTTACAGGGCAAAATGAAAATGACGAAGGCAAGAACCAGACACCCCGCTCATCACCTTCAATTCCCAAAATATACTGGGGTTGGATACCCGAGCCTATTATTCTGAAGAACACGATGCTCGACGGCTCGTGACCAGTAAGCAAAGCTACAGGTTACCTAGTCTTGTTTTACCTGCTGCTACCCTCGTCGCTTATCCCATTGGCCTGCCAAAATAAGAGGCACTTCGAGTAGGTCCGGACCCGGTCGTTAATTCAAGCATGCAGTACATTCACCACCTTTCACCAATAATGCCGAAGCTAACTACCCATCATGCTTGCATGCGCGCATGGTCTTCGATCCACCTTCTTTCACACAAATTCTTCTTTCAGAAAGGATCCCCACAGTCGGGTACAAAAACAAACAGTGGCTTGACTATTTGCGCTTCTAAATTAACTAGAGAAAAAAAAAGCTAACTGTTACCAGCTTCGTTTTTTAGTGAATTGCGAAGCACTCTCAATAGCCGCCGCCGTTTCTTTATTATTATCCTTGACGTGGCCGGCATATGGTGGGAAATTCGACGCAACTAAAGTTGCTCTCTCTTATTTGCCTAAGTGAAAGATTCTCTTTTGGAGCACAAGCATTGTTTGCCTAAGACTTTCATATTTTCTCACTAATATGACACTCACCACTGTATTGTCATTCCTTTCTCTGCGAAGTGGCGAACTGGCGATGGCTACAATGAGAATGAGGCACCTTCGTTAAAAAAAAAAGAGAGAGAAGAAACAAAGCTTTGGCAGATCATGCCTATTCCCCATCTCACGATCACTTTGGTCGCACAGGATTTCCCACCTTCACATATTTCGCATTTAATCAAGGTCTTCGCATTTACTCAGGGCCTCCGCATATTAAGCCAGAGAGACCTTCGCATTTTGTCCATCGCTTGCTGTCACCTTCGCATTTTGCATACCAGCTCACCAAAGCGGTCAGGCTTGGCCTCTCATCCTCACCTAATCTGCTGTCACGGCACAATCAATAGCTTGCAGCCCGTAAACGACAAGCAAGCACTCCGCATTTTCCTGTAATATGCAAAGGACCTATGTTCCCAGATCCACACTTCAGCGAAGCTTTTTCACGATGTTAATTTCTCCGAGCGAGACCAAACACCGCTGTTATCACCACAAGGCCTTCGGCAAAACACCTTAGCCCATTCATCAGGCTCCACTCCCAATCACTGTTGACATTTCTCATCATGAGACTGGCTTCGCCGTTCACATCCACCTGGCTACCTTCAATATACTGCACGGGTGTGCACAAAAGTTGCAAGAGTAACTGCTCCCTGAAGCTACCGAGAAAGCAAATTGCCTTCGGCGTTAGCTCTCCTGCTCAACCTTCGGCATTTAAGCAAGCATATTTAAGGCCGAAATTGCGAAGACCAACAACGACGTTGCATAGTTGACTAGAATATAATGGTCTATTGACGAAAGCCACCAATATACTGGTTTCTGACGATGGTCATTAATGTAATGGTTTTTGACGAAGCCCATCGCTATATCTGAGTTTTGACAGAGGACATCACTATATTGAGTGTTGAAGCAGCTTATCACTATCGTGTTTTGACGAAGGTCACTAATATACAGGTTCGGTGGTTCTTACGAAGATCTCCACCTTATTGGTTCTCTAATAAAGTCGCCTCTCTATATGGGGTTTTGACCAAGATCACTACCTATCGGATTTTCAAGCAACTTGCAAAATTTACCCTTAAAGGACTTTGAGCCCAGTACTTTGGAATGCAATTCTTCCTATCTCGTTTTGCTACAATGACAACTCAAATACTTAGCAGTTTCAGCATTCTTCGACAAAAAAATTTTCATATCTTGTAACTCAAGTTGTTGCTTCGCATATACCTAAGAAAAAAAAAGAGAAGCAAAAAAGGGAGTTTGTAAATAGCGAAGCTCTTTCAAAAGCTGCCGCTATTTATTTGTTTTTTCCTTTAACCTAACAAGTCATTGGAATAACTTTACGGACGTGCGTTGAAGGCCACCCTTTACGGACGTGCGTTGAAGCTACTAATAATCATAGAAACAACTATTGTTGATACTGGACAAATACAAAGAAAAGGCAAAGTGAAGATCAAGATTTTCTAAAGAATTGTCGACGGCAATCCCTTCTCCATTTTATATCACCGATGGTCTCAGGGAACCCTGAAGTCAGAGGGTGAGGTGGCTAACGAACTGGGACTTGGTAACCCAAGCAATGCAATACTGATTGTCTCTCGTATAATGCTACTCTCTCTTTCTAAAACAAAAAAGTCTCTCGTCTTTCTGATTGTCGATGCGACCTTTGGAGAAAACGTCGCCACATCGACTTAGGGTCACAACCCTCTCTCGAAGCCGCTCAAAAAAGCAACAAAGTCACTTTTTCTCATTGGCTTCCATTATGATGCAAGCATCCAGATTAAACGAAGCCTAAGGGCTCAATATCGCATCTCCTCAAAAAGAAGGAAAAAGATGACACAAACCAAGCCTAAGGGCTGAAAATGTCGCACTTCCTAAAAAAAAAGGGAAAAAGACGACACGAACCAAGGCTAAGGGCTCAACGTCGCATTTCCTTGAGAAAAAAAAAGGAAAAAAGAGACGACAAAAACGGCTCGCGTTTCCTTGAAAAAAAGGGAAAAATACGACAAAAATGGCTCAATGTCGTATTTCCTTGAAAAAAGGAAAAAGACGACATAAAACAAGCCTAAGGGCTCAATGTCGCAATTCCTTGTAAAAAGGAAAAAGTCGACATAAAACAAGCCTAAGGGATCAATATTGCATTTCCTCAAGAAGAAGGAAAAAGATGACAAAAACAACGCCCAAGAGGCTACCAAACACCCAACTGGCTTCAAATGAAGGTTTTATTTTTGGCGAGGTTCTACTAGTAAAAACAAGCTAACAAATTAGCACACTATCAGGTTTAACGTCATCAGAAGCATTGCCTTCGTCATTTCACCAGCTCGAAGGGCTTGCCGTCAATTTCGGCGTCGCCATTTTTTCGGCTCAAGGGCTTCACTGTCAAATTCAACACTGAATTCGCATTCGCCATTTTTTCGGCTCAAGGCTTGCCGTCAAATTCGGCGTCGCCATTTTTTCGGCTGAAGGGCTTCGCTATAAATTCAACACTGAATTCGCATTCGCCATTTTTTCGGCTCAAAGCTCGCTCGCCGTCAAATTCGGCGTCATCATTTCTTTGGCTCAGGGCTTCGCTGTAAAATTCAGCACTGAATTCGCATTCGCCATTTTTCGGCTCAAGGCTTGCCGTCAAATTCGGCGTCGCCATTTTTCGGCTCAGGGGCTTCGCTGTAAAATTCAGTACTGAATTCGCATTGGCCATTTTTTCGGCTCAAGGCTCGCCGTCAAATTTGGTGTCGCCATTTTTTCGGCTCAGGGGCTTCGCTGTAAAATTCAGCACTGAATTCGCATTCGCCATTTTTTCGGCTTCAAGGCTCGCCTTCAAATTCGGCATCGCCATTTTTTTGGCTTAGAGGCTTTGCTGTCAAATTCAGCACTGAATTCGCGTTCGCTATTTTTTGGACGCTCAAGGCTCGCCGTCAATTTCGGCGCCGCCATTTTTTTTTTTTTGGCTCAAGGGCTTCGCTGTCACTGAATTCACATTCAGCACTGAATTCGCTTATTGCTCTGCTCTGTATTTTGCATGAAGCTCTCATAGGCAGATACCTTGGCCGGTCTTTCAGTTCATACCTGCAGCTCCACTCGCTTTTCGCGTAAAGAGCAACTTGACAAAGAACCTTCTCCATTTTGTACCTGATAATCTCAAGTGCTGAAGATTTTACAAGGTCATGAGTGGCGAAGAATCATTTTCGCCTCATTGGTATTCATAAATAATGCTTATCTCCGTCACAAAGTTTGGCGTCACGAACAACATTTGCCTTCGGCATTATTTTGGTTCAAGAGGCTTGCCACCAATTCCGTCATCATCGTCCTTGCCACCAATCCCGTCATCATCGTCGATTTCTTCACCGCCAATTTCGGCTTGAGGAGCTCGCCGTCAATTCCGGCATCCTCACCGATTTCGTCGCCACCAATCTCGGCTTGAGGGGCTTGCCGTCAATTGCGGAGTCGTCATCGACTTTGTTGCCGCCAATTCCGGCATCATCACCGACTTCTTCACCGCCAATTTCGGCTTAAGGGCACCGTCAATTCCGGCATCCTCATCGATTTTGTCGCCGCCAATTCCGACATCGTCATTGACTTCGTCACCACCAATTCCGGCATCGTCACTGACTTCGGCCTACTTCAAGTATGAAGCTTCTCTCACGAACACCAGCCAAGAAGGGCTAGGGGTGGTATCAGAGGAAGGGAGAGCCTTGCCTGATGCGCGTGATAGAAGATTTCAAGATACAACATCGACCTTCGACCACAACTACTTCGGCTACTTTGTCTACATCACCTGGGGGTTTGAGTTATAGTTGGCCTTTTTGAGTGGAAATATCTATTAGGTCTTGTTGTGCCGGCCAAGACCAAATAGATGAGGGGCTATGTTGGGGATAGCCATATGTACCACAGGCTAGAACACCATATTTTGTGTACAAAGATGCCAATGTGAAGGTTTAATACTTATTTATATGGTCTAGAGACTTGATTGTAGCATCTAGGGACCTCTTTGTAAAGTCTGAGGACTTATCTGTAATATTTAACCCCACCAATGGAATAAATAAGAAGAGTCATCCCACCTCCTCTATAAATAGAGCCCAAGGGCTTGGGAAAAGGGACCCTTGACTATTTGCTCACTTGCCCTCTCCTCTCCGCTTACTCCCTCTCTCTATGTTCGGAGGTGAAAACCTCAACAGTCACCGAATGACCTTCCACCTTCAGCAGGAGGGTCCTGGAGCGGCAAACTTCAGTCAGGTTTTGCATCGTGAATGCTTACACTACGTGCACTGGAGGGAGGTGGAGACGAGTCGCTTCTGTTTGGGGGTGTTCGTTTCATGGGTTCTAAAATTTAGAGAAGTCTAAACAAAAAAAATTATCATTTAAGAGCATTAAATAAAGTTTAATTACAAAACTAACTGCGGAACTCCTCGTCTAATTCGCGAGACGAATCTAATGAAGGTAAGTAAGCCGTGGTTAGACGATGGTTACTGTAGCATGACTGTAGCAAAACATAGATTAATTAGACTCATTAGATTCGTCTCGTAAAGATGTTCCCATCTGCAAAAAGGTTTTGTTATTATCCTTTATTTAATAAATTCGTCTTGTAAAGATGTTCCCATCTGTAAAATTTAGTGCTAAAAGAAACGAAGGGGGGCTTTGTGTGCTGGTGGAAATTTTTTACCGGAGGTGAAGTTATAAGTACTGTGCTTGCTTGATCGGGAATTGGTACTAGTAGTAAAAGCGGCGACTGTTCGGGTGAAGGGAGCACGTCCTTCAAAATAAAATGAAGTTAAAGCAAATGAAACAGCACCTTGTGACCAGTGATTTATCGATGCACTGCACAGCTTGAGATAGTGAGATCGTCAAACTTCCATATAGTAGGTATCTTCTTTTCAAGAAACGGGCCTTTCTTTTCTTTATTAGTTTTAGGGTACACAATATCTTTTCTTGTGTTAATCAAACATGTGCACCATTTGAGGCATCAGCTATCTTTTTTTTAATTAAAACTTTCTTTCTTTGGCTATTTTTCTTCTAATTAACATGCTCATTTTATGTGAGAATTCAATATTTAACAATAATGAGAAGGTTTTACTAGGATTTGGATGCGGGCTGCCAAATTTCATCATGTGTTTGGTTGGGGGCCAAAATAGGATGGGGCGACCATGTAGGAGAATATTCTTCCAATATTTTAGATGAATTCATCAAACCAAATCAAATGGATGCCGCCCTTATCCGCACCCCCAACACTCACCACTCTCCTTCACCGTGTTGCTTAGCTCTGCCGCCCTTACGCTCCTCCATTGTTCTTCTTTGCTACCGCCATACTTCGCCCTGGCAAAATCTCTTATGCAAATCAAGAACAAAAGGTGTGCTTGGTTTATAGCCACCACTAGCCACGCCATGCATGTAGCAACCAAAGAATAAAGGTGGTTGTTTGGTTCTCACTCGCAGCAATGCCCCCCACACGTTTTGCAGCTCATTTTCATGCTTGTGGCGGGTCTACACTACTGGAAACGCGAATATTCCTGTGTGCCAAAAACCGTCAGGAATATAGGAAATACCGACAGGAATAATTTTCCTGACGGTGAACCCTCAGGAAATAACTGCCAGGAATATAACGACATGAAAATGTTTTATCCCTGTAGGTTGGCCGTCAGGAAAATTTTTTCTGACGGTTATTTTTGTGTGTGTGCACACAGGAAAATTCGGCCTCGTCAGGTTTGTATTTTCTTTCCCTGTCACGAAAAACCGACAGGAATATTTAAAAAATTCGACAGGAAAATATGTCTGGTCGTCAAGAAAACTCACAGGGAAATAAAGTAAAAACCGTCAGGAAAATATGCATCGCCGACAGGAAAACACAAATAAAACCGACAGGAAAACCATGCACGGGTAACAGGAAAATGTTCATGTGCACCGTCAGGAAAATTAACTTTAGATCACAGTCACCAAATTAATAACGAAATATCTCATTTCAATCACAGATCATAGTTCAGATCACACACAACAAATTACTAAATATTTTGTCCATACCACATCCATTAGTCATTACATGTCACATACAACATCACCAAAAGTCCAGCAACTAACACTTTTTTCGGTCACATACAAACCCAAAAGAAGCTGCCACATAGCCAAAAGTTTAGCAGGTTAGGAAAATTAGTCACATCACTACATTCTCCTGAGGTGGCTGCTCCAACTGTTGTTAGCAAAAGGAGTCACAGCACTACATCAAGCTACCTGATGTACACGGTTTTCACTCGGACGGCTGTTGCAATTGTTGATGTTGATATTTGCGCCGTCAAGGTTCTCACCATGTCCATCAGCCGAAATGTTGTTGTTAGTGGATTGCGAGGCAGCATGAGAAGAACCAGTGACCTGCATGCAAATGATATTCATATCAGCATTGTAAAATGGCTAAGAGCTTTCTGGTCTTCACTTGTGAATCCACTTATCCATTGAAATCAGCAAGCAGTTATCAATGATGGCATGTCTAACTCTAAAGTAAAATTTCAAAACATTGCAGTAATACTTGCATTGGAAACTCTAGAAATTTAGGACTGGAATGAAACAAAGCTAAGAAATCATATCTTTTTCGAATATGCCATTTCACTTCTGATCACCTATGTTGCGTGTGAAGCATAAAAATTTAAGTTTCTTGGGGACTCTCGCACATATTCTATCTGTTGTCCAAATACCTATCTACCTTACCATGATCTCAACTAATGCAAATAATTACATAATGTCCAGTAGCTATCATGAATCAACTGAATCAACATGAGGCCACTTCCTCACTGCTCACTGGGTGCTGCCATTCTGAATACCACAAAATATCAGTTTTCTATTTCAAACGGTATTGGAATAAGAGCATAATTTGTTACTTTATGATGTGACATATACAAGAGTGAAGTAGTAGGCAAGGTAGTATATACTCACATTTGCTGTGGCAGCCGATAGACGCTGCAGCACTGCTTCTGGTATGTCCTTTCCTAAGTCTCGATACAGCCCCTGCAGGTATGGAAAGAAGTCATCATTCCGAATACTACCCAACAGAAAAGCATATGTAATGCAAAAAAACTTATGGACATTCTTTTAGGCATGTACCAATATCAAATCAGTAGTAAGCTGCTGCTGCTCTTGTCGCATTGCATTATCACGGCTTTCCTGAACTAGCCTTGCGTTTTCATGACGTAAGTATGCATTTTCTCGAGCTATGCTTTGCAAAGACATTGAATTTGATGGCCAGACATTTTTTTCCTTTGCGGCTGCCCTGACATCAGCCGCCCTAACAGCACCGTTGGCTATGGCTAAACGACCATGAGGTGTGCCCCCAGAGATGTCATACAATACCGGCCCATTCACCACTTGCTCTTGTTCCTGCTCCTGCTCTTCCTCTTCCAATTCTTCGTGCTCTTCACCCTCATCTTCTGGATGTGCAGCCCTCCTAACACCTGTAATATAGTCATCCTACAAACCAGGCCGATTAATCAAGTAGAGTAGAGACATGTAAAAATGACAGTATGGCAACATGCAAAAGAGTATGCATACCATGCGCTTCTGTGCTTTGCAACTCCTGACTGGACCACTGCTATCCACATTTTTGATGCCAGATTTCATCACAGCATATGTATTAATTAGGGTTGCTTTCTCTGGTCCGTATTTATATGCCTATATAAGCAAAAATGAAAGTTTAGGGGCTGGTGTATTAAGACAGAGTTTGTCATATTATATATTTGACTGTTACGCTACAGAATGCAAAAGCATACCAACTCTTGTCGTGTCACTGAGAATGGTCTAGAGCCTCCACGGTTCTGAGCTGGATCTTCAGAACTCAATCGACATTCCTGACCTCTTTTCCTTTTCAGCTTGAACTCAGTTGTGCACCAATAACGACAGATGTAGGGCCACACCTCATCATTGCAACACTTCAGCTGGCCTAACTTGTATTGCTCATATTCAAGCTCTATTGGGCGGGCTTGTTTATCTTTCAATGTCTGGCCAAGCACCTCACGATAGTATTTCTTTACAGAATCCACACGCCATTGATACACCATGTCCCTCACCTTTTTCTTCAAATAATTGTTAAGAACACGGTCTGCCTCTGGTTTGTCTTCATTCCTTACCTCAAACAAGCGCTACGGGTGCAAGAGAAATTGGCCATTACATCATTTCTGAATCAATTATAAGCACTAAAGGAACACATGTTACTCACCCAAAATTCTGATAGCACACGATCTCCATTTGTCATTCCCACATCATCCTCAGTTATAAAATAATCAGCCCACTCCAGAGCTGCACGCTTCCTAAGGACTACACCATCTTGATCCAAGTCCTCAATCAAGCCTGGGTATTCTCACCTCTAGCAACTTTCTTGACTGGTAGAAATCATTTGGTAACTTAGAATCTGGAGGAAGGAGCTCATGTATTATCCCTAAGATGTCATCATATTCTGATGTCAACATGTTGTAGCGTGACTTTATTGAAAGCAGGCGAGCAATAGCAGACAAAGATGTGTGTGTTGTATTATCATGCACCAATTCATCTGCACTAGCAATCATCCTATAGAAAGCTTTGGCATATGCTGTTGGTTCATCTTCTATTGCAGGTGGATGGTGACCAGCTAGATCAATCAACATTTGGTCCATCTGGTCAGTCTCGTCAAAGCCCTCTATGTTTGTTGTCCTATCACATTCATCATGCATACTAAACCTCTCACCATGCTCTGTCCATGTTTCATAACCTTCCCTGAAACCATGCTTACACAAGTGCAGCTCTATAGTATTCCTTTTATGCCAAAAGTAGTTGCGGCATATTGCACAAGGACACTTAATGGTATTATTTTTAGCAACACTGGGAGATGAGAATGCATGATTCAAGAACTGAGTGGTTTGATCAATCCATTCATTAGAGGGAGCTTTGCCGCGGTGCCAACCACTATACATCCATGTGCGTTGTGACATTTCAAAACTACAGCACACACAAACAATAAACCAGGTTCACACAAATGCACATATACCAGAGCAATCACTTTAGATAATGTGCAACACCATAACTCATAAAATGGTAAGAAAAATGAAGAAGAGATTTAACTTCAGTCAGCAAGGATAATCTCTAGTCTTGAAATTGCAGTGCACTTTCCTAGACTCAGGTGGTCCTTCTGCAGCACCAATTCACTGCGATACATGAACAGCAGAAGTAAATAATTATTGAAATAAAATTCAGGTGACACTTGACTGCCAATTCAGCCAACAAGAGTAACTAGCCAACATAAGGAATCCTAAGTTAATTACCAGATCCAGATGTATCTCCTGCTCCCTTCTCACGCTGTCAAACTTTTGCTTCTCTCCCGGTGTACTGACAGGAAAACAAGGGGTAAGAAATAATCACCAAA
>LAPY01003179.1:38990-49866 GCA_000970635.1 Eragrostis tef | reverse complement strand
CTTTATGTTCCAAATTTGGTATCTCCTGACAGCAGCAATATATTGGGATCACTGAAAATAGGAAAATATACAGAGGTACGTTTTTGTTCACACTAAACATTATTTTGACACAAATATTTTGTTAAATGAAATTCGTTTTTTGTAGTGGTTTCATGATGTTTCTGATCCTGAGATCTCAAATACATGTGAGGATGCACTTAACCTTCTTTGCAGCTCCTTCGGATGTCAAGTAAGCCCATTTCTATATCAACATGTTGTGGACGCTTGCCCTACTATATCACAACATACTTTAGATGTTACAAGTGAACGAATCTACTTATACAGAGACATAGCAGTTCCCATAGGCCATGCATCTTAAGTTGAACAAACTCATCTTTGAATGGAAGCATGTTCTTTCCGATGTGGCTTTACATATACACAAGTATGTTCTGTGTAGATCAATAATATCGTCCTATTTCAATTAGTGGTTATCGTTACATGAATATTGAAAAATGTCAATGTTTATTTGTATGCAATTCCTGTTAGACTCAACTGATTCTCGAGCTGATGCTGTGGATCTGCTATATATGCCTGTCGGTGTCCACCTCATATTTGACTTTTCAGCTAACATTGGTTGATTTACTTCTTTCAAGATAGAAGATATAATATTACCAGAGCTTGAAGAGATGCGTACTGCCCATATTATCTCAATTGGCTCAGAATCATTCTGTGATTTGAATCCTCATTACAAAGCAGGGTAACGTCTTTCTAACAGATAACAGTGTCTCAAATCTCAATGTTATTCCGATGAATAAACATCAAAAGTTTTCCTGGGAAGTAATTCTAGAAATTATTGGCTCCCGACATGAGAAAACCTCAGTTATTTGTTGGCATTTGCTCTCTGAATAACAAAATATTCCCTTTTCTGCCCTACTGATCTTGCTTTCTTAACTCTTCCAGAAGGCGAACTGAATTTACACTGGATACTAGAACAAGTCTGGCACTTTTTGGGTCGTTCACCGCAACAGATTATGTTGCTTCTCAATGCATAAGGTGAAGACCAAACATATAAGCGGTGAATTCATTGTAATATTTTCCATAATTTTTGCTTTAGACAATTGAGCCAAAAGTCAATCTGTAAAGTCTATGTAGCTAACTGCACATGAAAATAAGTGAGATATGCAGAAATTTGAGTTTTCATGTTACTTCATTTTGCCTTGTTCCTATGTTGTAATAAATTTGTGCTGACTGTACCTTCTGGTGGGTCTTATAGGAGAAGAGTAATGTACTACCACATGGAAGCTTTCAAGAAGGTTGATTTCATTGCGACCCCTACAACTGGGTAATAGATGACAAATTTCTAAAGAACTTCTCGTGGCACATCTAAACTTAGTGGTCTCATGTGAATTGACAATAGTTCTGCATATATTAGTGCTTAACCTTTGAACTTTGATAACTATAATCCTTAAATGTCATATACTTCTGAACTGATGGTATAATCTAAAAGTGATCTCTGGAGCTTTATGGAAGTAAAATGTGATGTTATGGTGTCTAGGTATTTGGTCTCAAACCTAAATGACCACGCTAGACAATTACTAATCTACAAGTATCTATGCATATTCTCTGGAATGATGATGCATGTCTAATTCGACTTGCATATACCATATTCTAAGAAGCTTTTGTATGATTTTCCTCTTTTATGAAGTGCATTGTCCTTTCCAGGAAGAACTAATCAAATCTGCTGTTTTCCCAGCATTACTGCACCAAAAATACCACCAAGCGCTCTGAAGTCTGGAGAGTCTGATTATGTTGTATCAGGTAAATTGTGAGCAGAATATTGTCTTTCGGGCATCTTGACTAGCTCTTTAACTTGTCAAAGTGTGTAATATCTTCTTTTTACAATTGACACTAACATTCTGGACAAAAGCTGCTGAAAACTGGGTCTTAGATAGTTTTTCTTTGACACAGCCAGTGTTTGATGTTGTTGTACGTTGAGATGCAACTATACATTCAGTTTGAAGAAAGAACCTGCACAATTTTGTTTGTAGAGGGAACTGGCCCATTATACTGGAAGTCTTTTCCTATCTGCAGCCGTAGAAAAATTAGTTATGCAGTATGGAAGTAGTGCCGCTAAGGTCAGATGACTTTTAAGCATTTTTTAAGCAAATGGTATCTGTCCAATTTGATTCTTCGTTAGTATGCTTGTTTGTGCTACAGATATTAAGTACAGCTTTTCTAATACCACCCCTTTTTGCAGCTTACCTTATGCGATTCATTATAGCCGGGAACCTTCTTGGTCTGCCAGCTATAACTGTGCCTGTAAGTGGTGTCATAACTAAGTACATTATCTTCCAGCTGATAAATTTCGGATAGTTGATGCATAAATATTCAGGCGTAGCGTTGGTCTTCTTTCTGATAGACAAGTTTTGTGGATGTTTAAAAAGAATCTAGGGCAAATTATCTTGACATGTTGCTTCTTCTGTTCTTAGATCGGCCATGACAAGCAAGGCCTTCCTATAGGTTTGCAACTGATAGGTCGTCCATGGGGCGAGGCTAGCTTACTGAGGGTGGCTTCTGCAGTGGAGGTACTGTACATGTGAATGTATTGATGTTATACAAGCCTAGATTTATGCAGCTCATTTTGTACCATGCACGTACCGAGCATCATGAGTAGTAATAATTTTTCAACGTATGTACAAAGTGGAGAATTTTTTTCATTTTTCCAGTTACAGTAAAATTAACTTATCCTTTTTCAACTTTAAGGATGAATGCTCAAAAGTAAAGAAACTGATATACAAAACACTGTAACATGCAACCTAAGCACACAGAAAGCACTATTAAGTGAAACAAGCAGCATAAGATAAGAAGAAATAGCCTGAGGCTTTTACTTATTCTGACTGTAGAAGTAGAACCATTGGAAGTTAAACATGGGTCAATTAATCAATTTCCTTGCAGGAGCTCTGTCTGAAGAAACGGAACCGACCCTCGGCGTTTTATGACACTTTGAAGGCCTGAGGTGTCAACAGAAGATAATGCCACTGATAGTGATGGCGGCCAAGTTGTGGATGATGATCTGTCCACCTCTGACAGTGATTGAGAAGAGAGTTATCATCTCAAGTCTTCTTGGTAATAAATCCGATGGGGACGGTTGCAGATGTATGTAAATCAAGGCAATCTAGCTATAACTCAATTCTCAATATCAAGTTAGAAACTTATGCTTTATGAGATTATTGTGCAGATTATATTTCTTGTGGGTTTAGTCATGGATATACTGTATCAACGGAAGCGTGTGTACTGAAACAATGTGTGAGTGTTGTCCTGCGTAGTGTCCTTGTCAATCCTTTTGGTTTTGGGTCCTCTGTATAGTAACAGGTCAGTTGGCACCACCTGTGGCTTCCTCCTCCATACGTACAGGCACCTCCCCACTGTTCCCAACGCCTTTGTTCCACCACCTATGGTCACCGGCCTCCTTTGTACCGAACAATGTGTGATTGGATGCCATGCCAACGTCTCTAATTCCACCACCATCGATGGCCACAGCCTCTCTTGGCCCCACTGCGGCACCGCCTTACTACTTTACTCGTGGTCCTCTCCTCAATTGCCAGATAACGATTTTACTGCAAAGTCACAAATGAGTTGTTGATGCTAGGCATGACACTTTGCGAAATGGGAATTGGATTTATACCCCATACGGAATTTATTACGACAGATTTTAAATCAAAACCCAAGGTATAAAAAGAGAAAATACTGAACATAACACATCCTTGTTCTCTTCATCATCTCTAGTCTGTCGGGATGCTTTTATTTCCTATTATCTAAAGAAAAATCATCTCCCAAGTCCCAACAAAAAAAGAAAAGAAAATAAAAATCATCTCTAGTCTTTTCCTCAAGTTGACCTAGTGCTACGACGAACTGTACACAAGGGATATGCCGAAGTCAGAGAGAGAGATAGTGAGAGAGAGGCAGAGAGTGTTAAACTTTAGATATTTCCGTCATCCAATTACTTATTGATGAAAATCAACTCCATTGTTATGCTACACTAAAATAATTTTAAGGCTATTGTTAGTGCAATAAATACGATAAGTATAAGGAACAAAATTAAGAAATAAAAAACTAAGTAAAGGGTAAATAGAGAACCTCACCTATAGGGGCTTTATGTAGCCATTCATATGATCTTTATATTCCCTCTGTTTTTTAATATGACGCCGTTGACTTTTTTTGTTACTTTGACCATTCTTCTTATCTATAAATATTTGTGCAAATAGTTAAGAGTATAAGTTAACTTTAAAATACTTTTGGTGATGAATCAAAAGATATTCATTTTACATTCAAAAAATAATTATTTAAATTTATATATTTGGTCAAAGTTTAACAAAAAAAATCAACGGTGTCATATAATTAAAAATGGATGGTATTTTAGCACTCGAAAACTTAAGTTTCTATATTCCTACAGGATTAGAGACGCGGTTTTTTGGTTAGCCTTCAATACAGCTTCAAATAATCAGCCCAGATATTTCACAATCCCTGCACTCTTTTTTCACTCTTTGCTTCTGCGTCGTAGCTAAGAGCATCTCCAAGAAAGCCCCATCAATCCTCCTTAAATCAAAATATTAGGATTCAATCAAAAAAATCATCTCCAACAACACCCTAAAACAACCCCCTGTTTATTCATAACCCCTAAACTCATCTCATTTGTAGCTACAAACAGAGGAAGAATTGGGACTTTCATCTCCTCCTTTTCCATTGTAATTAATGTTTTTGTGGCTCCAAATGCTGATGTGGCCCAATAAAAAATGTTTTAATCCACTTTTAAGGGAGGACTGTTGGAGGAAGAGAGAAAAATCGCCTCTCATAATTTTTTGGTTGCTCCTAAAAATAAGTTTATGGAGTTAATTTTATGGGAGCTCTTGGAGATGCTCTAAGTTATCTTAATTGTTGATGCAACTTTGCTTAAATGCTAATAATAGCAGCGTTTAATAAGAGAAAAAGTTTTCCGTAAAAAAAAAAGAGAAAAAGGTCACGGTCGCCTGTTGATTCTACTAAAGGATTACGAGAACTATAAAATTTTGCAAATGCTAGAAAAGACCAATGAAACTATGAGATATACAAATGCAAAAAGGCAAAGTTTTTCTTTTTGGCCAATTTGACCATACATAATAAGTGAAAGGAGAAAAAGAAAAAGAAAAAGAAAAAGAAACCAGCATTCCCGTTCGCGCGAGCGGCCGCTGCGTCCGTCTTCTCTTCCTTCCTTCCCCCGCTCCGGTGGCCCTCCCCTCGATCGTCTCGGCGCCGGCAATCCGCTTCTATCGGGGTGCCCCGAGGTTCTCCGTGACTGGCGACTTGTGAGTGCCACCCCCCTACTCTATCACCGAGCAGTGAAGGATGAGTAGGGATCAGTAGAGGAGGAGGAGGGAAGGGAAGGCGAGCCTTGGAGGAAGTTCGTGGTTCCGCTAGGCCGCCCGCAAGTTTCTAGCCACTCTCCCTCTCATCGAAGGTATATATTTCTATCTCCTGTCTCCACCTCTATGCTTCATACACCTCAATAGATCCATATTCGATTCCTCATCGATTGTTTATACTAGTGTGTTCGGTCGATTTGTCCTTGATACTATACACTTGGATTAAATTAGATAAGGGAACAAGCAGGCACTGCGAATGGAAGACAAATGCAACAGTTCCATCCGTCACATCATTGATTCCCTTCTCTCTTACTACATTGATTTAATCATCCTCGATTGTTCACTGGGAATTACCTCTGCATAGCCATGATAGATTTTGCAAGCCTTTCCTTTTCTTGCATCGTCATGTTATAATTCAAGGGATACATTGTTATATCAATCTTTCTTCTGAGTAAACCCACCTGTTTTTTTTTTCTTCAAAAAACAGTAACTTTTCTTTATTCATAATTTGCTTTGCATATGTCTCTGTGCAGAAGTATAGTGTCTGTTGGATCACCAGTTAGAGCTGACTGATGCGGGATGGAGAAACCTCTTCCAAGGCAAGCTCACCTTCAAGCATTGAACCAAAGGGCGTGAAGCCATGGCCCTCATCATAGCTGCAACTGGAAAAACTCTTCTTGTCAGAAAGCTGGCCAATTTAACTCCCAAGTAATAATCTTTGTCCGTTTCTCCTCAACCTTTCCTTTTTTTCTAACCCAATAATCACCTTACTATTGCGTAGCGAGCAACCTATGCAGCTATGCTTGTGCGTAAGGGTAATTTTGTGATTAAATCATGCATCTTCAATATTGGTGATAAATACTTGTTAATTGCATGAGGTCGATCAAGACCCTGGGAGTAGTGCAGAACCACTTTTGAACATTTACTCATATGACTTTACTTATCTTTCTTACCTTTTTAGTTCTTGCCCAATCCTCTAACATCTAATCCTGCCAAACTGACATGTATCATAATTGTAGGAAGTGAACGTTCAAAATATTTCTGCCTCAAATTTCTTTCAAAATATATTTATTCATGGCCCACATTTGTATCTATACTGAGAGTTCCCTAGATGCCACTGCTATTTTTCACCAATCAAGTGAAAATGAAAGCAGTGAATGGCACAGGCACAGATGATGACGATTGAGAGAAAGGATTGCTAGTGCCCACAATAGCAGGGCACAGCTTGGACAGAGTGGGATCTGTCCCTAAATCACCCAATGTTCTTTGGCAATTCCAATAACCCCCCTCCTAGTGTAGCATTGGATGAGTACAGTGTGTGGATAGATAATGTGCATAATACAAAATTGTGCAATCCTACAAAATACATCACTCCATATTTTTCAACACAGGAGCCATGTCAATGGGCCAGTAGTTACTGATCATCACCATCATGGTGTGTCCATTTTCTAATTCAACATGGGTCAGTTCTTATTGAACATATGGGCATTACAACTTTTCTGGAATAGTTAAAGGTTATATGTGTCCCAGCTACTTAACTCTAAAATATGCAGAAACCATGGTATTAATTGTTTCCAATGCACCTGAGCTTGGAAGAACCACGCTGCATTTTTAATGTCATCACTACTTACAAGGAGGCATAGCCTATTTAGTTGTTGGCGTGCATTACATGTCCTTTTCTTTAGCCATTGAGATACTTGGTTCACTAGAAATCGCATACTCCAATGGATGGATTAAGATAGGAGAGACCGTATGTAGTGATAGGCCTCTACCATGTGAAGTGGAAAACAATATTAGATCAACGGATTTGTGATGATTTAAATTTCCTAATTTGAAATGTAATGCAGAAACCCTTCCTGAATGAGATAGTGCTTTCATTTCGTTAGGACAAGCATTTGGCCAATAATTTGTGTGACAAAATTGACTTTGTTAGATTCATATTTAAAATGCTTTTTTATTGGTGAAAGCATTGTCTAAAGGAAACAGAATCTGCTAATATTGATGGATGGAGCATGATAAATACATACCTGAATATTTCATTTATTACTTCATTATTTTCTCAAATTATATAACTAATCTCTCAACATTGTGAGTTTATTACTTATATGTGTTGACTATTGCATTGATAAAAACCAGTTAGCTAAGACGCCTTGATCTAGTTGTCCCGACTCATTTCTTATGCACTATTAACTGTTTATCTGCATCCATTTTTATTTGTCTTATGATCACTTTTGTAAACCATCCTGTTAGACATCCAGTCCATTGCATATTTTCATTGCACAAGACACATGCTAATATAGCTGGGTTCTTCGACATGTTACTGTAGACACTATGAGGACCGGGGCAGTTACAGCTGGAAGGCTAGTGCACCTATGGAACGAGTGGGGGGTACAAATCCTGGTCCTTGTAAGCTTTGTTTTGCAAGTATTCCTCCTCGTTTTTGGAGGGATACGCAGGCGTAGCTCCTCTAATGTGCTGAAGTTCTTCCTCTGGTCGGCATATCTGCTGGCAGACTCCACGGCAATATACACCCTGGCTAGTGCACCTATGGAACGAATGGGGGATACAAATCCTGGTCCTTGTAAGCTTTGTGTTGCAAGTATTCCTCCTCGTTTTCGGAGGGATACGCAGGCGTAGCTCCTCTAATGTACTGAAGTTCTTCCTCTGGTCGGCATATCTGCTGGCCGACTCCACAGCAATATACACCCTTGGACACCTATCTGTTGACGACACATCAGACGAGCACCAGCTGGTGGCGTTCTGGGCGCCGTTTCTCCTGCTCCATCTCGGTGGCCCAGACAACATCACAGCTTATGCGCTTGAAGACAACACTCTCTGGCTGCGCCACTTGCAAACTCTGGCTGTTCAGGTTCTTGGAGCTGCTTATGTGATATACAGGTACATGACCAGCAGTGGGAACTTGCTTCTGCTGGCCTCCATCTCCATGTTTGTTGCTGGTTTTCTTAAGTATGGTGAGAGGATATGGGCTCTCAAGTGTGGAAACATTGGCAGCATCCGCAGCAGCATCAGCATCTCAAAGTTCAAGGCTAACCCTTATCAATTGTTGAGTATGGGTACCAGTGAAGAGGAAATTCTGCTTGGAGCCCACACCCAATTCGATATCTGCAAAGGTGTCTTTGCCGATATCATAATGTTACCGAATCCCTCGGTTCTTTCACAATCCAAACCATGTTCTGTAATATCTTACCTCGGGGAGGATCTATACAAGTTGGTCGAGATGGAGCTGTCTCTGATGTATGACTTCCTGTACACCAAGGCAGCGGTAATTCACACTTGGTATGGATTCTGCATCCATTTCATTTCGCTGCTTGGCAGCTATACGAAGTTATTACGTATGGGCTCTCAAGTGTGGAAACATTGGCAGCATCCGCAGCAGCATCAGCATCTCAAAGTTCAAGGCTAACCCTTATCAATTGTTGAGTATGGGTACCAGTGAAGAGGAAATTCTGCTTGGAGCCCACACCCAATTCGATATCTGCAAAGGTGTCTTTGCCGATATCATAATGTTACCGAATCCCTCGGTTCTTTCACAATCCAAACCATGTTCTGTAATATCTTACCTCGGGGAGGATCTATACAAGTTGGTCGAGATGGAGCTGTCTCTGATGTATGACTTCCTGTACACCAAGGCAGCGGTAATTCACACTTGGTATGGATTCTGCATCCATTTCATTTCGCTGCTTGGCACAGCAACTGCGTTCCTGTTGTTTCAGCTCAGCATAACCAGTAGAGGAGACGGGTACCACAAGGTAGATGTGATGATCAGTTATGTTTTGCTGGTTGGTGCTTTGGTCCTGGAGGTCATATCAGCGTTCAGAGCTCTACTGTCCACCTGGACCTGTTCTTTATTGCATCGAAGGGGCAGGGGTTGGGAGTGGCCTCTCCATATTATCACTTCCGTTAGTCGACGTGTTCATCCGCCAAGTAGGAGACTTTGGTGGGGCTCCATTGGGCAGTATAACTTATTCCACCTGTGCACCCGCAACACAAATGAGATAGGGAACAGACTAGCAATGAAGTTGGGGCTTCAGGACTGGTGGAACACGATGCACTTCTCAGGCACTTTCTCACACACCGACTCTATATCAATACAAGATCTCAAGAAATTGGTTCTGAAAGCGCTGCAAGACAAAGAACAAGCACTGCAAGACAAAGATACTGATTTGGACTCAAGAGGCAGCTTTATATTGAAAAGTATGGAAGTCTATGAGGATTTTGCTCGCTGGAGTGTTAACATCGATTTTGATGAGAGCATCCTTGTTTGGCACCTTGCAACAGAGTTGTACATCCGTAAATCCAAGGCCAAACATGCAAAAGAGCTTACTGAGGCTACTGAGGTGCTATCCAATTACATGATGTTCCTGCTGGTGGTAAAACCCAACATGCTGCCTGGTGCTGCTCGCCACAATGTACATCTCACATCCTGCGAACAAATAGAAGGACAATGTCATATGTGCTTTAGTGATAAGGACGACTCAGTAGCGGCATCTTCGATCCCATGGAGCCCGTACTCTCTGCTTAAGGAATTGTTCCACCATGATGGCCCCAATCCTTCGAGGATCCCACGGAGGGAGAAGCTCGCGGAGATGGTGTGGAGTTCCTCGCAGTTTGCACTGGTATGAGATTAATGGGGCATCAGATTCATTCATGTTGTTTGAGAATTCAATTTCTCATTATCGCATAAATTTGGCTCAAGCTCTGCCTCATCTAACTGTTGCTATTTCATCTGAAGCATGTTGTGTCAGTAAATATGTTTGAAAATCTAAAAAAACTTTAAACAAGTTTCAGTTTTCAAGCTTACTAACATAACCAGCATATCCTATATTCGAAACTACTCCGAAAAAGCAGTTCCAATATTATTTTCATCGGTCAAAGTTTCATTTTGATTTTCATGTGATCAGTTTAACTGTTTCTGGAAATAATGTTGAACCCAACACGAACTATGATGTGATACCCTTGTTCAATGAGCACTATTTAACAGCAAAGAAGATTGATATAGATTGTATGCCTGAATTCAATAAGGGCATGCACATTTAGATAGATTACATGTGCAATATTTCTGACTAATTGGCCTCCTCTGTCTCAGGGATCAGTACGGGCACCAAAGCCACATGGGGCATCGATCCGTGACAGTGCTAATATGTATGCAGTCTTGCTCGCCAACGAGCTTCTTAGCATAGAGATGTGCTGGCATGACCGTGACCCTTTGGAACTGATCTTAGGGGTGTGGGTGGAGATGTTGTTGTATGCGGCAGATCATTGCAGCCAAGAGTCCCATGCGAGGCAGCTCAGTAATGGCGGAGAGTTCATCACCATTGTGTCCCTACTGGCACATCACTTCAAATACTACTCTGGAGCCTCCAGGGGAGTCTCCAAGAGCTTTAATGACTTTGGTGAAGCTAAATCCGTAAGTGAAAGTAACCCAATGAGTGGTGAAAACTTGGTTTAGATGACCATACTAATTTTCACCTGACATG
>LAPY01003179.1:22890-36428 GCA_000970635.1 Eragrostis tef | reverse complement strand
CCCAACACACACACACACACCAAAAAAAAAAAAAGTCATGGAGGGAAACTGACGATTCACCACCTGCAGTCAAAGCCAGGTTACTAGTGCAGTAGCCACTAGGCACACCAGGAATGGAGTCCATGTAAGAAAATAATAAGCACTAGGATTCATAACAACGCCAATTGCTGCAATATTAACGTCCTCTTTCCATTCAAGTATTTGTTACATAGTTACTTGAATAATTGTGTATGCTTGTTCATGTGGGGTGACCGGCCGGCCTTGAGGGCCCAAGTTAGTGGCTAAAGGAAGGTCTAGCAGATCAGGATAGAGTGCTTCACTGTTTCATGTTACCATGCTGTTTCTTGCTGACATGATCTTTTTCTGTAGCTGTAAGAAAGAAGGAAATCTGCAATTTTTGCAGCATTATGCTCCAATTAAATCTCCCACCTTGTGCTTGGCAGTTTGGAGTGTGATTGCGTTGTATTAGGTAATTTTTTGGCAGGATAGTTTCTTCTCTGCAGTTCAGCATACCAAAGCAGTTTACATCATATCTTGTGGCTGTAGTCTGTAGATCAATCGTTACTCAACTGATCTGCTTGATCAATGCCCAATTACGTTGAAAGCAAACAGAACTTGAAGGGACCTTTTACAAGGATCCATATCTTTTTTCTTCTTCTTTTTTTGACCCTATCTTGGTGGCAAGTGTATGTTTTTTCACCCCCGTTTTGGCAGGGATCAAGAGCACCTGTTGTAATGCTGCCCTTTGTTGCAACTTACCTAGTGCGATTCATCATAGCTGTAGATTATGACCCATAGCCAAAACTGTACTGTAAATGGTGCCATTGCAAACTAATAAATTTAGATTGTTGATGCACGGATATTTAGTACAACATGGCAATATTTCTGATGAACAGATATTTATGTACGGGCACGGCGGCATGGCATATGGTTTTATCTCGTGAGTGCAATTTTTTACTGTCATGTGTGTTGATTTGTGTGTATTTCATCTCTAATCCTACTGATAGAGCATTGGGAGTGACCTAACCTTGGAAACTTTTTATTCAATTTACATTGCAGGCTATGCTGCTGCACAAGGTCAAATTTTCGTATAACAAGCATAATTGTGAATATTTGACAAATGCAACACACATCCATGTGCGATTCGCAGATGAAAGTGTTCGCAGATGCCAAGATGCTATTGAACAATGGATTTGCAATAAGGTCCCCACGATTGATTGAGTTACCAGATGATACCGTACACTAAGAGGAGGTAATTATGGAGCACATTGGCGGACACAATGTCTTAATTGTGATTGTTTAACTCATACACTTGTCATGTCATGCAGATTGTTTTGGATGACGTTAGCCTATGACTATTTTATGCATCAGGATTTGGACGCTAGTAGAATGGTGAGAACCAAGTCACGATCCCTAGTCATGCCTTCACCGGACACTTTGGGTTTTATAATCATTTGCCTTGCCAACTCATTAATTGTTTTTGACCAGGACAGACAGTTGCATCCAGAAGCTTCATGTGATTGTATTTAAGTACTCCCTCCGTTCTTTTTTATATGACGCCCGTTAGCACAAATTTGAGCTAATGGGCGTCATGTAAAAAAGAACGGAGGGGGTACCATTTAGATTAGCGCATATATGCCCCAAACATGTTTGGCAGGGTATGTCTTCCTTTTCAATTTGTGTCTTCGTCCCTTCACACCTTTTTCATCTAAGAAAGATATAAGCCTTCCTCAATTTTATTCACATTCTACTCATAACTGAATCTATCTTTCGGTGCTCTGAGTGCGCACAATATTGGTTTGCATTACTTGTCTTATCACTAATGTAAGCTATTCCGTTGCACGTTCAATCCTTTGCATATTTTGCATCTGAAGGCATACAGATCTAATTGCTAATGCGGGTTCTTTGGCATGTTGTTTATGCAGACAGTTTGAGGAGTGGAGCGATGAAAGTTGAAGGTCTAGTACATCTGTGGAATGGATGGGGTATACAAACCATGGTCCTGTCAAGCTTCACGTTGCAGTTATTCCTCCTCATCTTCTGTGGGATCTGTCGGCGTAGTTCCTCCACCATGTTGAGGGTTTCCTTATGGCTGGCTTACCTGCTGGCTGACTTCACTGCGGTATACGCACTGGGCCATCTATCAGTCATCAGTGGGTCAAGCGAGCATCAGCTGGTGGCGTTCTGAGCGCCTTTCCTAACTGCTGCACCTCGGTGGACCAGACAGCATCACCGCTTATGCTGTTGAAGACAACAGCCTGTGGTTGCACCACCTGCAAACTCTTGTTGTGCAGGTCCTAGAAGCTGCTTATGTCATCTACAAATACATGTCTGGCAGTGGGATCTTTCTCCTGCTGGCCACCATCTCCATGTTTGTTGCCTTTCTTGTCAAGTATGGTGAGAGAATATGGGCACTCATGTGCGGCAGCATGAGCAGCATTCGCGACAGGTTCAACAAGTCGGATCACAAGGTTAAACCATATCAATTTGTTATGAAGGGTAAGAGTGAAGAGGAAATCCTGCTTGAAGCTCACTACAGTTTTGCAGTCTGCAAGAGTGTCTTCCTTGATATCACGTTGGAGCCAGGTCTAATTGATTCAGGATATGCTACTGTAAAAGTTATCGTGGGGGAGGACATATACAAGCTCCTCGAGATGGAGCTGTCTCTGATGTACGACATCCTGTACACCAAGGCTGCAGTCATCCACACATGGTACGGCTTCTGCATCCATCTTATTTCGATGCTTGGCACAGCCACTGCATTCCTTTTGTTCCAGCTCAGCATCAAAGGCAGGGGAGATTACAGCAGGGCCGACGTGATTATTAGTTATGTTTTACTTGTTGGGGCTTTGGCCCTGGAGGCTATATCAGTGTGTAGAGCAGTATTATCGAGCTGGACATGCTCTTTCGTTCACTGCAAGGCACAGAGAGATTACATCAACAGTGGGAGTCTCGCTTGGCTAAAACGGCTTCTTCATTTCTTCTTTTCGCTTCGCCGTCCTGCCCGGCCAGCAAGCAGGAGACTGTGGTGGGACAGTATAACTTATTCCATCTATGCACCCGCGACAGGACTGGGCCAGGGAGCAGACTGGCTACAAGGATGGGCCTCGAGAATTGGTGGAACAAGTTGCATTTCTCAGGCGCTTTCTCAGGCACTGACTCTTTGTCAACACGAGATCTCAGGAAGTTGGTGTTGCAAGCGCTACCTCTGTCAGACATTGATGGTACCCATACCAATTTGAGCTCAAGAGGCCGCATGATACTAGAAAGAATGGGAGCATACAAGAACTTTGCTCAATGGAGTGTGAACATGACTTCGACGAGAGCATCCTTGTTTGGCACATTGCAACCGATGTGTTCATCCAGGTATCCAAAGCTGGTCCTGAATTAAAGCTAGTTGAAGCTACAAGGGTGCTATCCAATTACATGATGTTCCTTCTGGTGGCAAAACCCGACATGCTGCCAGGCCGTGCACGCCACAATTTATATCTCGAGATGTGCAAGTACTCGGAAAGTCAGTGGACTGATGAGGACAATCCAGTGATGGCATCTCCCAGAAGCTGGAACCTGTGCCGTATGCTCAAGGAATTGTTCCACCATGAAGGCCCCAATTGCTCCAGGATCCCACACAGGGAGATGCTTGCGGATAGGCTGTTTATTGCATACAAAGATGTGCAGGTATGTGCTGCTTCGGGCCTTAACTTATTTCTCGTACTATTTGAAATTACTTTATTTATTCTTGGGACAACGGCTTTAGCTCTGTCAATTTATTGTTTGCAATTTCATTTTACAGATAATTTCACTGAAACACACGTTAGTAAATATTTTTTCAAAATAAATAGGACCTGCTTACATTTTTTACATATCTAGCCCAGACACACTCAAAAGGTACCTAGAAAACAATTACATTTGAATTTCGTTGGACCTTGATCTGTTGGAGACGACCGGGGATAGGTCAGCGCAATGACAATGCAAACGACGCTTGGAGGATTATTGTGCGGCAAAAATCCACAGAACTTTTAGCATATCTTGACTGAATTTGAAGAAAATATGTAAAAAATAGGGCATGGTGATTGGGTCACTCGTACCATTCTCCTCATGTCGGAGCAAAGGGGCCATGCTCTAACTAACTAGCTAACTAAAAAGAAAATAGAAAATGGTACATGCGTTTTAAATCAGGGTTTCGTTAGCTTAGTCAAACCATGTAATTGAAAAGAGTTAAACCCATCACATCATGCATGATGCAAAATGCTCTAACCCAATTCTTATGTCTCAGGAACTTGATTCAAAGAGGAGACACACAAGATCCACGGCTCAAACCGTTTTGTGACTCTGGCGATATGTGCGCCGTCTTGCTCGCCAAAGAGCTCATTGACTTGGGTAGGTCTGACACGTTGGAAGAACTGATCTTCGGAGTGTGGGTGGAGATGATGCTTTATGCCGCGGACCACTGCAGCCGAGATTCGCATGCCAGGCAGCTCAGTAATGGCGGTGAGTTCATTACCATCGTGTGGCTTCTCGTGTACCACCACATGCACATCGCCCGATACAACAAATTCATTGAGACGTTATATAGTAGGCACCCTGCCCATGTCCCAGATCCACGCCCCGAGGAGTTATTTGTTGTAATTGGGATTCATAATAACATGCAAGGCATTACTGAATCGGCCGTCGGTTTGCTTGCGCGTCCTCGTAATGTAACATTTTGACGTGGTTCCCATTGTTCAAGAACAGAGTGAGTTGATGGAAGATGAAGTTGCTGGATTCTAACAAAATGGATGATGAAACTGTCGTGTTTTTGGATCATTGTCCTGCACAAGCAGCAGAACAACTCATGAAGGTAGTGCTCTGTTTGTTGGTGCCGATGGCAGGTAGAGCCCAATGTGAAATGAATGAGGGATCCCTACTCTATTTTGCCATCGCTGTTGCATGACAGAGATGGCAGCTCACTGCTCAATGTTCACTTCACCCTGGATCCTTTTTTCAGCCGCTTGATAGCTGTGGGAATATGCCGTTCTCTGTGGCATTACGGCGCCAAAAATTTTACCAAGTGCTCAGGTGTCTGAAGATAATATTGTGCCAGATAAATTTTGAGCAAGAGAACGCCTTAGGTATCTTCATTAGAGAGATGAATTTGGAGGATACTTTCTCAATCCATGCAAATATGCTGCAGGACGAGCTGAGCTGCTAAAAATGTGAACGTAGGATAGTTTTATTTGTCATATTACTCGGTCTGAAGAAATACCGCCCTCTCTATTTTATGGCATTAATTTTTTTTAGAGGTATTAATTTTTTTTTTGAGAATCAGGTATTAATTTTTGTTAAGGTCCTGAAACTCCGCTAAATAACAGTGACAGTGACAGCGAGAGGAGGAAGAACTGGCCCACTGCCAGCGTGGATCATTTTCAAGTATTTATTGTGGCCAGCCCAGCCCAGCCCGGCACAGCAAGTAACCGGGCTGTATCTGGATATGGGCCTCCCTCTAGGGGGTTAATGGGTACCGTACACTAGGGCGCACAGACAGAGAAAAGAAAAGGGTTCTTCTAATAAAAATCCCATCTTTCTGCTGGGCGACGCGGCCGCCGCCTCCGCCGCCTCTTCGTCTTCCTCCTCCATCCCTTGCTCCGGCCGCCGCCCTTCCCCTTCCTCCTCCCCCGGTCCTTTGGGAGGGGAGGCTCCTCTGACTGGCGACTGGGGGTGTACCACCACCAGCTGCAGCTCGCCGCTGAGCAGAGGTATCATTCCCCGCAAGGAGAGGGGATCAGCAGTACAGGAGGAGGCGGAGGAGGAACTAAACACTTCGTGAACTAGAGGTTGAGGATGGCAACGTGGCTCCGCTACGCTGCCCACAAGTTCGAGTACTCCATCACCCTCTCATGGAAGGTATACATCTAACACCGATGTACCCCATGCCCCCTCTACCCTTCTCCTTCCTAGCTAGATCCATGCGCGCCAGTAGTGCCTACCCTCTCTTCACTGTCTTCCGTTTAGTTGCCTCTATTTGTGTGTCTGTCGGCCTGTCACCTGTCGATTTATTACTGTATCTTTCCATCGATTTTGTCCTTGATCGAAGCAAGCACTGTCATTCACATGGATTTGGAGCTAATTATGCTACCCAACGGAAGAACTAGGACGTAGGAAACGGGGTAATAGACCAGTGTAACGTCATATGTGTGCTTGTTGCGAGCACAATGTGAAACATGTTTTTTTTTTGGGTGCGGTGTCATGTTGGGGTAACTTTTTTTTTTCATTTCGTTTCTTCATTCACATTTTGTTTTATGTCTGTCTCCACGCAGAAGTATAATGTCGGCCAGATCAACAGCACGGAGCTAACTGATGCGATATGGAAAAACTTCTTCCAAGGCAAACTCACCTTCACACACTTGACCAAAGGATGTGAGGCTATGGCACCCATTGTAACTGCAGCTGGAGGAACCCTCCTCGTCAGAAAGCTGGCAAATTTAAGCCCTACGTGAGCCCCTTCTCTTTTCATCCCACTACCCTCTCTATCTTCGCCTCTCTTTCTTTTGTTTGAAAATTTGCTACCATGTGATTGCTTCACAAGCAGCTAATTCTTGTGTGCCAAAGTTTTGTCTTGTCTGTGCCCTGGTTCAGCTATGTAGTTACATATCATTCTTTGACTAGAAATAGATAAACCATTCGCTTTGGTCCACAGATTTATCCCCCAAAAAAGTGCCACTTCAGCAGCTCTACTCCTACGATTTTTTTGATTTACAAATCTCTTGTTTAACTTTTAGCCCTCACTCGTCCTTAACATCTGAACCCTTTACTCCGATCCTTACTATATTATTGGGAGTGATTCAGTGAACTATGGAAGTTAATAAATGTTGGCCATATTAGTTTCCCATGTTGGGCTCTTGCCAACATTGTTTCTGTTATTTTTCTCTGATCATGTGAAGGCTGGCGCAGCGGCAAAGCTGTTGTCTTGTGACCATGAGGTCACATGTTCGAGTCCTAGAAACAGCTTCTTGCAGATATGCAGGGAAAGGCTGCGTACAAAAAGACCCAAAGTGGTCAGACCTGCAAGAGGGAGTACGTGCACCTGGTTGCCCTTGTGAACATGGAGTCAGGATGCTTGATCTTTATAATGTAGGATTTTCAATTTCAGTTGTCAACTAACATTATTCCTCCTTGCTTGCTACTTATTCAGCGTTTTATCACAAAAAAAATTAGCACTTGTATTTGTTCCTTATGGACACAATAACTAATAAAGTGACGGGTTTTTACTGAAGTGGGAAATACACCCTCACCTTAGCAGCTAGTATATTGCACAATATGGTGAAATGACCTTAGCTACAGTTCTAACCAACTTTTTATGCCCAGGCAACTCTTGAAATATGGTTCAGCTACGATTCCAATCCCTCCCAAACATGACACCATTCCCCCAAAGAAAATACTTAGGAAAAATAACATGCTTTGAAATTTAAGCCTTGCCTGCAAACTTAGCGTACTGTTAAATTTCATCTTTGTGGTTATGGAGCGAATAGCTTTATTCCATAACCAAATTAAGGACTGTATAGTGTGAGTGTTGGGGTTTTCTGGCCCGTTGGCCACCGGCCTCTATTTTCGTTTTCTATATGTTTAATAAAACAATAGCACTGTTGGGGCTTCCCCTACTGTTAATTACTCAAAAAAATAAAAAAAAAGACCTGTACCAGTTAGAAGTGCCCTCTTTCGTTTCTCTCTTTTTTTTTTGGGCTCTGTTTACATCAGCAAAACACATGGTGAAGTTATTCACTACATTGAGTTGTGTTGGAGGTATTACCGTAATAGATGGCTGACCTGGTGGTGGTTTGTTTATCTTGCTCATTTTTTACAAATAGCATATGGCAAGGGATTGTATTTTGTGTAGGCTTAGACCTGAACTAGACCTGCATTCCGCATGGCACATTGTTCCATTTCTACAAGCAATCTGAATTTACATACACCAATTTATTATTTAATGAATCAATAGAATATGGCCTTGCTTATATCGCTGTCCTATGCGATGCTGATATACAATGCTTGCCACTGCTTTGCTACTAACTTTGCTGCCACTATGTGATGCATGGACTTGCACAGATCTAACATTGTCTCGTAATATTAAGTAATAACAAATTCTTCCCGGCGTGAACTACAGAACTAGTGGATATATTTAGGCATCCTCTGTGATGCCTATAGCTTCCCCTTGTTTGCTACTAATTTTTGCCACTTGATGATGCTGATGCCTGATCTAGTACGAATTTATCACAACCTCATGGTATTGAATAATAAATTATATGATTCCAACATGAACAACATGATTATCATATATACACTATTGTCAACAACTCTGGACATTCTTACACATGGGGATGATAACATTATTTGCATGTCGTGCAAATGACACATTGTAGAAGTCTTCCTCCAAGTGCACAGTATAAATGAGAACAATCGTTGCCTCTCTCCCTCTGGATAGACCTCTGCAGATAGCTTCGTTTAATGTCTTCTCTTGTACAGTTTTTCCCTCTCAGAGACCTCTTGTACCGCTTTTTATTTGCTGTTTTGTTTTATGTAATCAATAAAATCCTACAGTGGGCGCCTCTCCTGATGTATGTCCTGTAATATAACATTATTTGCATCTGCACTTAAAATTGTTAGTGTCATAGCTTCTTATTTTTAGATTAAATCTGCTGTCAATTTTTTGTTTTCTATTATGATAGTTTTTTTTTCAAATACATTACTGATGTGCAAAGCATCTTAAACGCTGGATCCTTTTTTGTTGATATAATTTTCTTTTGTTTGTACAAGATGATAATTTACTCCCTCCGTTCTAGTTCTCATAACGTCATGTACACAACAACAGAGATAGTATGTTGATTGTGGAAATTAATTCTTACGGTTCTTTCATGCATATCATATTGAGTATTGACCATGACTAGCTGTAGTACACTTTCAAATCAACTGCTGGATCTCGTAGAATAAGCATATCGTTTGTCATATTTACAAATTTTGTCTCCATTGATTGCTTAAATCCTTTCTGAAATCGAATATAATTATTTAAGAAAAATACCTGTACCGTCAGGTTTGGTATATCTCCGTGTATTGTAATCTTTATGCATCAAGTTATGTTCACAGGCAAGTGTTTGTTGGGGATGTAGTCTTGTTAAAAGACCCAGAGAAATCAGATGATTTGATTGTTCGGCGATTGGCGGCACTGGAAGGGTATGAAATGGTCTCTAATGATGAGAAGGATGAGCCTTTTGTACTCGAAAAGGATCAATGCTGGGTCCTGGCAGACAACCAAGCACTAAAACCTAAGGTAATTATGGTACTGGATCAACAATGTGATGCATCACTTTGTTGTTTACTGTTCTACTAACATATGTTAGTGAGATATTGCACACATTGTACAGATGCATTGTGTACCGTGGTTTAATGAATATAAGTGATTTAGTAAATTTCTTTCCAGCAAAAGCCTTTTGTAAGGTTTTCGTAATTGTTTTGCTATCAGGAAGCTAGGGATAGCCGCTTGTTTGGACCTGTTCCTATGACTGACATCCTTGGCCGAGTGATATACTCTTTAAGAACAGCTGTTGATCACGGTCCAGTGGATAACAGGTTTGTTCATATGTTATATTCAACACTGTTTCTCAATCTCATTGTAGCTACAGAAACTGATGCTTGGTTCAACTGTTTGCAACAGCACCGTGGCCATGAACCAGGATGCACCAGTTTTGGCAGTGGAGCTTGATGTGGAAGAGATGGCCAAGAATAATAAGATGTAGATACGTAATGCTTGACTTGCTGTTATGTAACCTTTTTGACCTTGTGGGTTCTGTTATTTGGAATTCAGTGCTTGAAGTGGAACCTCCATTGGAACTTCGATATTTGCCTGTGGAGAAGTCAATAATCATCGTAACAAATACCCACGTGTTGCTGAGTCTTGATCTTTCCAGTTTATTCATGATACAATTCAGTGCTATTGGTTGTGATTGTAATCCTTAATTTTACATTACGTATTCTTTAGCAAAGTAGTAATCAATTTCATTCTGTGTATTTAGACACATTCAGTGATCAAATTCAGCGAGGAAGTCTCTCCAGGGAACTAGGATCTGCGCTTTTTTCGGAACAAAAACACACTGGTACTGGTACACCTTCCGTCGACAGGGTCTGTCATCAGCTTATTTACCATCAATATACCACGAGTTAAAATAACAAGATTCAGTTTAGTGTGAAAGCAGCGGCAGATGAAACATGATTGACATCATACATCAAGAGTCAAGCCTATAGCCCTACAACTTATAGAATGAATGAAGATTGATAAATATGACTCCATTTTGTCGCTATTTATCTTTGCTTCAATTCAAACATAAACAAAACCAAAATTGATTTCACAAAAGAATCATTGCTAAACACTAAACTGCTTCAAACAGACTCAGTTCTCGTGAGCTTCCTCAATGTGTTTCTTATCTGCGGCATCGCTAGGCAGATCAAGCCCAGCCGGAATCTTTCCGGGGTAGTTGCAACTGGAAGAATCTGACCCAAGCATGCTGTAACATGGAAAATATAGTTAGTGTTACAAAATTTCAAGACATTATTTTGCAAAAGTCCAACAAAGAAAAGAGAAGCCGGCAGCTAAAACATAGGGATAAAAAACAAACCTCCTGTCAACTAACACCAACGACCGAAGTTCACAGTTAGCAAAGCTGCATGAAACCAATTGAAAGTTATAAACATTGTACTTTTGATGAGCTCACAGGTAATACATGCTTCTGATGACTTTTAACATGCTTTGAACATTGTTCTGTTTAATGCAGGGGCAAATCAAATCAACGGTGTCAAAATGCTTATCATCTTGGACATCTTATCAGGCAGCTCATATTAAGAACTTGTGAATACAATACTCTGATGTGCGGTGTAACATCTGCCTAAGTATGATGAATGTTGCTGGGTTGATAATTCAGTTGATGAATGATGACTACCAAGACAAAAGAAGGGTGGGGTCAACTTGAAGACACTTACTACTTGCTCACTTCATGTCTTACGGTTGGATGACACTCCTTGCTGTACAGGCGCAAGGTGTGCCATAATAAACCACTATGAGTTACGACAGCTATCTCTTTCTCCTCTCTTGTCCATAACCTGCAAGCATGTTCAAGAATAAAAAGGCAGAATATCCAGTGAAGAAATTATTTCAGAATGATACAGGCATCTAAAACATAAGAGAACCAGAGAAGCAAATGGTCATAGTGCTTCACAATATTATACTAAATAAAAATAGCGAATTCATCTTCTAAAAGCAAATTACCAGTCTATGAACTTCATACCCCTTGCTGCGAGTGAATCGTATGTTTCTCTGTCATTTGGTTCCCAAAGAACATCTTCATCACTTTCCATCTGAAAGGAAATTGTACATTTTATTGATGCACCATTTCAAGATTGCACACTGTTGGAAATTAACCGATATATAATATGAAACAACTCATGAATCAACAATAAGATACCTACCAACGAAAAATTAATGGCAGGAAAGAGAGTACGATATTCTGTTACGCTCCTCCTCTTGTCACAGGGATGGACACCCTGGATTTAACCATAAATCAAACAAAGAAAAAGTAAAGAAACTGGGGAACAGATACGAAGATGGCTAAAATAACACAATCAATTTAGTCAACAAAAACTATTGTGACAATTATTTAGCAAGATATGTGTAACAAGAACATTTAACAAAATGATTGCTCTCTTATACTTATTCTTCAGTAAAAGGAAGTACCAAGCGCTCCCTGCAAGTCTCGATCGCAAGAAATGGTGGGGAGCCCAAACTTGAAATCGCCGGACGCCCGCTGTTTCCAGCATTTTCCACCATTAGTTGAGGTGCACTTATTCCATTAATATAGTTTTCACCACCAAAAACACCCGCTGCAGTCTGCATAGTCCTGTGAAATACTTCAGGGTTTAATATAGTGACACTCGTTTATATTACACACTAGTTTGTGCAGGTTGAGTGGCTACTGACATTTGACATGCTAAGGCTGTAACAGAGTAGCTTGATTCGAATTATATATGCACTGAAACCTTGAGGGCAATGCAGCCCATGTAAAGCCACTCATAACTTTGCTCCAATCTTTGGAAGAAGAAGAAGGAGAAAATTAAAGAGACAGACACGTTAATGGGAAACTATACCTCATTAAAGGGGAACAAATAACCAGCTCGACCTTGTTTGCAAGTCCACATTTTTTCACATGCTCCCGCAGACGATCGACCTATAAATTCAGGTGACCTTACTAACGGGACTTGGAAACATGAAAATGTTATGAAAACAGATAATGAATATTTTGATCAAATTTACATGCAGATCCATAAACTCATCCAATGTACAGAATTACACATTACAACCTAGAATCGATTAATACTTTTTTTTATCACAAACACAATGATAATCCTTCAATGATTTTAACAAACTATTCATTGAAAGAAGTCAGCAGGATTTATCCCAAAGCAGGAAACGTATGTAGCTCCACTTCGAGCCAACAATGGGAAATACCAATAATACATTTAGCCAAAGTCAAAGGCAACGATTGAATGGGGACCCTCGACATTAATTTCACTAATAATATCCTGCATTTAAGATGAATATGGATATTGAAAATTTGGCATCTTCCATCAGTGGTGGCTGAATATTGTCCATGACATACAGGAGGCACTTCCTGCTGGTTTGAGCCATGCAAGTTCCACAAAAGCAAAGGAAATAAAAGGAGCATTTCTGCAGCGCTGATTGCTAAGTGAACCCTTGTTCTTTAATTACTCTTTTCCTCAGTGCTTTCCTACGATTTCTAGATGGACAAAGGCAGTCAGAAACTTACCTGGTTCCATCCCAGAGGAGTAACTTGAGCGTCAAAGAACTCTGGTTTCATGTACGCACTGTGATCCGTTTCACCTTCCACATTGTGGACAGCCTGGGCATGCCGCACCTGCACACGCCAGGATCCATCGATCGAACATCAATATTGGTTTCCTTGTACAATTTACAAGCTTGCTCTTCAGTAGTAAGTATCAGATGAGTAAGTTGAGTACCAGGTGTATGGTCTTGCAACGGTGCAGAGGGTACATAGCAGTGCCTGTGCTGGCCTCCATTCCTGATTGACTGAGAATAATGCGTGGTATGAGACTCTGATGTGTTACTTGTTAAAAAACGTGGTGGACATTTTCAAACTGCTCGATTAGAAAGCGATGTGCCTGTGTGTGTTGTTTTGGTGAGGTTGACGCGGTTGCCATCGGTGCCGCGATGATCCTATCTATCGGTGATGGCAGAGCACACATAACATACTAGCAGTCGAATAGTCGACTTGATTGTGTCTACTGCTAGTATCTCATATCAAGATAAGATAGGGACAGGATGTGTTTTCTTTTCTTTTTGGAGGAATATGCTACAACATGGGATCCCCCTGTCTGCTGCGAGGATGTTGCCCGGGGTTTGTTAAGCCCGGGCCGCACATATGTATTTCTGATGTGCTAGTTCCACGAGAGCAGAGGGCGACGACGAAGAGCGAGGGGGG
>LAPY01003179.1:7975-21341 GCA_000970635.1 Eragrostis tef | reverse complement strand
GGGGGTTGGAGGAGGAGGAGATGCTATGGATGGCGGCTAATAAAGGTCCGGCCTGACGCGTATGAATCAATGAATGAGGAGGTTACCTGAGTATGACGAGGAGGAAGACGAGAGATGAGATAGATTCGGCCACCGCCCAGTGACCCTGTGGTCGTCGTCGGAGAGGGGCGCGGCGGCGGTGGCGGAAGAAAGAGTAGCCCAGTCTGAAACGCAACTACGGGCTGGAACCGGTGTGTTTTGTGACTGTTTTGCTTCTGCAACTGTCTTCCTCGGTTTCTCCTCCGTCCGGTCTTTCAAGGACTCATCTGATTGATCAAGCAAATCATTCCGTCACACCTCTTATAATCCGTTTGGCCAACTCAAATCAATTAGTACAAAATGTAGTATAGTGTTGCCGATCTGTGCACGTTTCCAGATGGGGGTCGTCCTGTCATCTCTTTTTGACAGTTATGGCTGCATTCGGATACATCCAGACATGTGATGTGTGACGCGACGTGTGATCGATCCTGCTACTCCGTCCACGGCGAAAAGCTCTTCGCAAAGAATGGTGTGCCGCCCAGCCAGAAACGATGTGGGAGATGCCTGTCCCCGATCTCCTCCTCTTCACTGCTCCAATCCTTTAATTTAATTGTTAGACAGGATGATGACGACAACCACCAGTAAAGATAGATTGTCCCAGAATTAACAAAATATTCAACCCTACTTTATACTCCCGCCATACTCGAATTAGAAGGCGTTTAGGACATGATTTACAATACCAAAGAGCCATTAAATCGGATCTAATCTTCCGTCCATGCCCCTGTATAATACTCCTTGGAGCCCCTTCCTAACAACTATCTCTCTCCTCTTGACTGGTTAGCGCGCATGATTTTCAGGACTCAGGTGAGGTCTCCGGTTCGAGCGCTGCGCTCGCCCGGTTTTGCTTGTTTTGCCGCTTTTATGCTTGGCGTTTTTTCATCTCGCGCCAGCACGTTCCCAATTTTTTTTGCTCGCGTGCTCAACTCGTGATGGATGGTTTCCTGGACCGGTCCTCTAGTTAAACGCACGCAGCATGCGTCCAAGTTCAAGCAACATGTGCCGATGGAGGCTGCACCCGCGGACGTCGGTGCGACGAGATTCGAGCTCTCGGCCATGGAGGCTTCGCCCTCGGACGACTGTTTGCGGCACGCGAGCTAGCGAGAGAGAGCAGAGCGAGGGTTGGGCGAGCAAGCGATCGAGCTACGGCGGAGCGGCACCGGCGAGCTAGCGAGGCCGGCGTGCGAGCCATCGAGGTGCTGGGGGTTGGAGGAGGAGGAGATGCTATGGATGGCGGCTAATAAAGGTCCGGCCTGACGCGTATGAATCAATGAATGAGGAGGTTACCTGAGTATGACGAGGAGGAAGACGAGAGATGAGATAGATTCGGCCACCGCCCAGTGACCCTGTGGTCGTCGTCGGAGAGGGGCGCGGCGGCGGTGGCGGAAGAAAGAGTAGCCCAGTCTGAAACGCAACTACGGGCTGGAACCGGTGTGTTTTGTGACTGTTTTGCTTCTGCAACTGTCTTCCTCGGTTTCTCCTCCGTCCGGTCTTTCAAGGACTCATCTGATTGATCAAGCAAATCATTCCGTCACACCTCTTATAATCCGTTTGGCCAACTCAAATCAATTAGTACAAAATGTAGTATAGTGTTGCCGATCTGTGCACGTTTCCAGATGGGGGTCGTCCTGTCATCTCTTTTTGACAGTTATGGCTGCATTCGGATACATCCAGACATGTGATGTGTGACGCGACGTGTGATCGATCCTGCTACTCCGTCCACGGCGAAAAGCTCTTCGCAAAGAATGGTGTGCCGCCCAGCCAGAAACGATGTGGGAGATGCCTGTCCCCGATCTCCTCCTCTTCACTGCTCCAATCCTTTAATTTAATTGTTAGACAGGATGATGACGACAACCACCAGTAAAGATAGATTGTCCCAGAATTAACAAAATATTCAACCCTACTTTATACTCCCGCCATACTCGAATTAGAAGGCGTTTAGGACATGATTTACAATACCAAAGAGCCATTAAATCGGATCTAATCTTCCGTCCATGCCCCTGTATAATACTCCTTGGAGCCCCTTCCTAACAACTATCTCTCTCCTCTTGACTGGTTAGCGCGCATGATTTTCAGGACTCAGGTGAGGTCTCCGGTTCGAGCGCTGCGCTCGCCCGGTTTTGCTTGTTTTGCCGCTTTTATGCTTGGCGTTTTTTCATCTCGCGCCAGCACGTTCCCAATTTTTTTTGCTCGCGTGCTCAACTCGTGATGGATGGTTTCCTGGACCGGTCCTCTAGTTAAACGCACGCAGCATGCGTCCAAGTTCAAGCAACATGTGCCGATGGAGGCTGCACCCGCGGACGTCGGTGCGACGAGATTCGAGCTCTCGGCCATGGAGGCTTCGCCCTCGGACGACTGTTTGCGGCACGCGAGCTAGCGAGAGAGAGCAGAGCGAGGGTTGGGCGAGCAAGCGATCGAGCTACGGCGGAGCGGCACCGGCGAGCTAGCGAGGCCGGCGTGCGAGCCATCGAGGTGCTCGAGCAGGGGCGACGCCGGCGAGCCAAAGGACCTGCGTCCGCGGCTGCGTGTGCGTGCACGAGAGGGATGGTCCTGCGTTGGAAGGGTGGGCGTTTTAATTAATGTGCCGTTTCAATGCATGCGCGTCCCTCGGAGCGTGCGGCGCCAGGGGCAGTATCGGAAGGAAACTACTCTCGCGGAGGAGAACGACTTCTATTGTGAAAACGATTCGCTTCACAGAACGCCCACTATTTCAGGTATGGAGGGAGTATACAACTAGTACCAGTAGTACAGAGTTAACAAGGCTTCTCTGGTCATAATCACGACATACGACACGTGCACTGCTTCTCGACGCACACAGGTTGCGTGCGGTGCCAGCATTCACGCCGCATCGGTTGCTTGGGTTCCGTGTGTCCCGTCAGCAACAAATGCAAACATTACTGTAGTCTGTCCGAAATTGTGATTTCAGGGATCGGAATCTCATTCATATGTTTCCACTCGATTTTTGGTTTTAGTGGAGAAAATTTCGTTCAAGACAATTATTCTTGTCAAATATCCTGAATTTCTGTACGTGCTTAGACAACGTCTCGTAACACATTCAGCATTTCACACTTGGGCTCCATTGACAAACGTTGATCTACTCATTCCTATCTGTACATATGGTTTAGGTTCTCTCCTTCGCTGCAAACTTATAACCGTCTTCAAATGGGTTGATAAAAGAAGAATCAATGGAGCAAACAGCAAGGTGGCTAGGGAGACTAGGTCCGGCTGGAATGTCTCCAGGGTAGTCGAAACTAGAGGAATCCGACCCTAGCATACTGCAACTTGGAAATACCATTACCGTTAGAAAACTAAATGCAAAGCACTATTGTACCACCCTTGCAAAAAAAAAAGCACTATTGTACCAGCTATATATCGCAAAACCCTTGCGTAAAATAGGGCATGCGTTGGCAGACAAGATCAGTGGCAGAGAAGAACTGACCTTCTGTCAACCAACACCATTGATCGGAGATCGCAGTTTGCAAAGCTACACAAGAGCAAACTTTGAGTTAGCATCACATTCCTGTGAACAAGATTAACATGGTTTCACCATTTTACACTTTTGGACAGTCAGAATGTGAGGCAAATAACAGGGAACACAAGAAAAGGTCAATGTTCTGAAACTTTACCGCTTGCTCATATCGCGTCTCACGGTTGGATGACATTCCTTGGTGTACATGCGTAAGGTATCTTGTAAAAAACTACTATGAGTGACGATAGCAATCTCTTTCTCTTCTCTTGTCCATAACCTATACTCAAGAAAAAAAAAGAAACCTTAAAATGAAAGTACACACACATGTTTAACTGGTCCTCAGTGATAAACTTTCTACAGCGACAGCCGCAATCTAAACATATCTGGCGTTCCTGCATCAGGAGCTCGTTTAACAGAAAGTACTGAGCTTTATGACAACTCATTGGTACACGGAAACAAGCAATTGTGTAAGAAGTTATATACTGTGAACCAAATTTCCATTTTATGATCTGGTATCACACAATTAACAATTATACACATTTATCTTGCCCAGTTAGATCAAAATGTTCTCAATTCCGGACCATCAAACAAAGTTGAGCAGGACAAAAAAGAGTGCTCCACATAAAATTGATTCATGTCAAACCAAGACAATTGCGCTAAAGGTGAAAACATGCCATTATCGAATGCCACTTAAATGAACTAACCATACATATTTTAACATTAGTAGAAAATATTGAGCATTTTTTTCATACTCATAGAGTATTGGTTAACATTAATTCTTGGAAGCGATTTTTTTTAAGAAACATTGGGAAAAGAAATTACCAATCAATGAACTTCATACCCCTAGATGCAACTGACTTGTGTGATTCTGTGACATCTGGTACCCAAAGGTCATCTTCATCGTTCTTTATCTGTAAGGGGTGCATGCTTGCAAGTTTTTGTCACACTACCAGAAACGAAGATGTCCACAGAACAATCCAGGAAGTAACGGTAAGAGATCAATACTTGCCAGCGAGAAATCTATGGCAGGAAAGAGAGTGCGGTATTCTGTTATTCTCCTCCTCATGTCACAGGGATGGGCGCCGTGCTTTCACAAAGTAATTGAACAGACAAAAAAGAAGTCACTGTTAATATGGATAAAGTTCTCTATTTAGTTAAAAAAAATCCAACATAAGAGAGGAACCAAATTGTTGTATATATCTCTACTTTGCAGGATATCTGTAGTATAACGGAACGTAAACGCCAAATGACTCTTAATTTTTGTATCTGTATTTTCGTGACAAGGAAGTACCAAGCGCTCCCTGCAGGTCTCAACAGCAAGAAACGGCGGGCAGTTCGAACTTGAAATCGCTGGTCGCTGGCTTTTTTCAGCATTTCCAACCATTAACGGAGGTGCGCCAACTTCACCAGTATAGGTTTCACCACCAAAAATACCGACTGCAGTCTGCATAGTCCTGTGATGCTAGTACAGGGTTAAATATAGTGAGGCACTGAGGCTTAATCAGTAATCACATAGTATTGCAATGTAAGTAGTAACTATCAGTACACTATGCCTCAACACTGGAACTCTGGGAAGCAAGTTGAGCGGCTATTGACACGAATGGACTGTTTAACGGTATAAAAAGGATTAAGATAATAAAAATGCAAACTGTGTAGAACGTCTATCTCAAACATTCAGAACAAGGTGCAAAAAACAAGTCAGAGAGAAAGGTTAACGGTATAAAACCGTCTTCAATGAAACAAACCGAAAGCAGGATTCAGGGGGGAAAAAATGCAAACTGTGTAGAACGTCTATCTCAAACATTTGGAAGAGGGTACAGAAAACAAGTCAGAGAGAAAGGTTAACAGGCAACTATACCTCATGAAAGGGGAACAGATAACCAACTCGATCTTATTTGCAAGTCCACATTTTTTCACATGCTCCCGCAGACAGTCAACCTACAAATGTCAGTGAATCTTAATCATGGAACTCAAAACTGGAAAACAACAGATCAATGGTTCTTTTCATACACATTGCAGAATTCTAAATTAAGATTTTTGGCTGCGTAAGACTTATAAATTTGTTTACAACGAAACTTTTACTGTTACAAATTTATTTTCTCAAACTATTGTTAGAAATTTAGTCAGCAATGGTTTTCTGGTCATTATTGCTCGGTTAGTACTTCTCATTTTAACAAACCACGGGTCTTGTCAAATCCAACATGTTTGACCTCAAGGAACTTTTATAAGAAGAATAACGTTCGGTGTGCATGTTTAGTCAGTAGAACAGATAATTTAAAGAGGTTTTATCTTGCTTGCGAATAAAAAAAATCCAGAAAGGAAAAGTTAATAAATCCTAACTTGCTTCCATCCCATAGGAGTAATTTGGGCATCAAATAAGTCCAGTGACATGTATGCATTTGGATCCTTTTCGCCTTCCACATTGTGAATGCCTTGGGCGTGCCTAACCTACACTCATCAAATGGTCCGATCAATCAAAATTCATCATATTTTTCTTCTTCTTGCAGTCCTTTGTGATGCCTCAGTATAGATTACCAGGTATATAGTTTTGCAGCGATGCAGAGGGTACATAGCAGTGCCAGCGCTTGGCTTCATCCTGACCATGGTGGCGTCAAAAAGAAAAAAAAAGCAGTTATTCCTCGACTATTAATTGAAGAAAATCATGGAATCATAGCAATGACACTATTCAGCATCCGGCATCGACATGTCTAAGAGCACCCACCCTAGTTGGTGTATGTCATCTAAGTCAAAGCAAGGAGGAGGAAGAAACGCGCAAAAATCTCGTACCAGGGAGCCAGGGTGGAGTTCCTCATCCGAAGAGTCATGAGAGAGGTGCAGCCTGGCAGGAGCGGAAGCTCGCGTACCGTCGTACGGCGTACCCGAGTATTAGCAGAGAGGAGGAGGAGAGCGAGAGATTTGAGGTTTAACGCCTCAAATGAGATGCGCTCTCCATGTTTCGTTGTGATTTGTGAAAGTGCTGAAACCTGTGATTGGTTTGGTTTCTTTCCCCCTGTCCGGGCACCGCATCTCATCTCCTCCATGTTCGCCAGCCTACTTCTGACTTCTCCCCAGTTTAAGGGAGGTAATTAGATAAAATAAAATAATCCAGCAGGTACAACTATCTGGTTGCCTAATCTAATCATGAGCTGCGACCTGCGATGTAGGCATCATGCAGCATCTCGATGGCCATGTTACCGCAAGATCATTCCTCTTCTTAGTGCCAGTTCACTGATTTTTTTGGCCCCACAAGTGCATTACCATGTTGAGGACAGAGCAAATGTATTAAGTAAAAATATTAGTGTATATTGGCATTTTGTAGCTCAAAAATAGAGAGGGCCATATTATCACATACAGACTCACACCCTTACGATCCTCAACTCTGGTGAAACGCACTGACTTTGACTCCCGCGTTAGGAATTTCAAGCCATTTAATAATCAAGTATACACTGCAGCCACTGCATCGATGATTATTTATACTTCAATTGTTCCCTTCTACCAAATCTTGTCATATAACAGAATGGCGTGCCGCCCTTGACAAGAGATAATAAGTGAGCCACTGTAACTGTTGTCAGGTCTCTACGCAAACCCATTTGCTACTAATCCAAAGTTTTTTTCTTTCAGTTCAAGAAAAAAGGCTTTTTTTTTTCAATATATAAAAATATAATCCAACTTATGTCTCACCACTTCATTTCTTTCCTTGATGGATACGTATGTGTCACCACCCTTTTTTTTGACGGTATGTAGGAACAAAACATAGGGAAGTGGTGAGACATCCAGTCAAAAAAAAAAACATAAGGAAGCAAAAGAGTTTCTAGCCTAGTGGTTAGAGAACCTAAGTAGCATTTAACAGACCTGAGTTCAACTCCCCGTAAAAATGAATAACCAGACTGACATAAAAGAAATTTTAAAAAAATAGGTTGGAGTTTTCCTACTGACTTCGGTCAAAAAAAAAAAGGAAGCGAGAGCCTTAAAAGAGCTTCATCCTGTCCGTTGTTTCACTTATTTTCTCCCTCCTGCAGCCAACGCTCAGCCCCACCTTTTTATCGAACACGCAAAAGCTTTGCGTGTCAGAGATATATAGATAGAAGAAATAAGGCAAGATGCCCAGAGTTTACAACGTGTGTTACACCATCCACTCCACTTGAAGTGGACACGACCCAGGAGTGACCTACTTTGTTACATTACATGTTGCACATTAACGACCTCTCCCTGCTCTGATGTGCTAAATATTTTTCCTAGGCGTTTAGCTCCTGCTGCTATCCATAATCTACCTTCCGCTTTGCAAGTGTCCATCACCACAGCAGTAGTAGACAACGTGGATTCAAATACTTTGGCATTTCTTTCTTTCCAGACCGCCCACGTCACAAGGACAATCAGAGAATCGAACCCTCGCCTGTTCCGGTGTGGAAGCAGTCGACGCCACCTCTTCCATCCTCCTTGGACTGTCCGGGCCGGTGTTGGACGCTCAGCCCCACCTTCAATGCCTTAGGAACCGAAACTGCCATTTGTTGAGTAAGACCACCAGATCATCATCTTATCTTCACATCTACACGTCCGTCAGAGTTTTTGTGCCCACCATCGTCTTACTTAGTGCTAGGGTGTGCATTCAGTTTTGAGTAACTCACGAACCTCCTATTTCTTCCCACTGTAGCCCTTCTTTATTTTCTGTTTCAATGATATAAGAAACTGCCTTCTTTACTCTGCTTCAATGCCATGAGAAGAAACTGATGACGAGGAGAGTCCTGGCGTGCACCAATTCACCATCACGAGACCAACACCGTGAATGTAATAGAGCTATATAGCATGGGGAGATGTTGAGTTTGCAGAATCTCGCACCACCTCTGGGCAATCAAGAGCCAATGCCACCTTCGACCACAGCCATGCATAGACGGTATCATCTCCATCGGATCCATCTTAGGAAATCAATCTCCTAATCCTAACGGCCCGACATTATGCAGGAGATCAATCTGATTGTTACCAACTTTTGTCAATGTCTACATGACTACATCTTACCATCGGCGTTCATATACATGTTTTGATTTCACTCTCCATTCATTCAGGTTTTTCAATTTCTAAATTTTCCATTCTTCTATGCACTCTCCCTGTTTCAAGCTTGGCCATTGTTTTATGCTCTCAACCTATTTGATGCATTGCCCCTTATAAACTCCTGTTCAAAATAATCTCAGTAGGTGTTCACACTCATGCAAATGAATATATGTGGATTCAGCCAGCTTGGGCTCATGCTGTTACCTCCAGCAATCAAGGTTCTTCAGTTTCTAACTTTTTCATTCTTTTATGCACTGACCTGTTTCGTTTTTAGCCATTGTTTTATGCACTCAACCTGTTTGATTGGAAGGCAAAGTGTAAATCGTTTCTCTACTATGAAACAATTCTCATTGGATGATGCGACATCTGGCTGCCAGGGTATTTGTTTCTCTTAGTGTTCCAGTCTTATCTAATAATTCACCGGATGATGCTATAGGGTGCTCAAGAGGTAGTGCAGAGCTGCTAATCTTGCAAGGATATTGGATCGATAGTTGATCGGTCCGTGACTACACAGATCATTTGACTGTCCTCTCGGTTGTACCCTTTATATGTGCTATGTTGTTCATTCAATATAATGTTTCATGCAAGATGGACCTTAATTTTCCTTTATCCTCTGAAACCAACTGTATTTTCTTTATCCTCTCAAGCCGACTGTAAAGTGCACTGCTCGCTTCTTCTGGCTAGCTCATTTATATTGTCATTTCAACATATTCTTTGTTCATAAAATTGACATGCTCCTTTCAAAAATCTTTTCTGCTTTTGTTTATTCAATTTGTTTAAAATTATCTATAAATCCCCGCAGCAACGCGCGGGGAATCAATCTAGTTTTTATTATTATCGCTACAAATAGATACTCCTTCCCTAGTGCCCGGAATTCATTATACGCTGTGACAACAGATGTAATTCATCATTGAATGACAAACTGTGAGTCCTATCTGCAGATGTCCTTTAGCTTCTCTTCTTCAATGCAAATCTGAACAAAACGTACTGACAAAAGAATCAAGGCATCAATGCTAAACATTCCATACAGGCTCAGTTCTTGGGAGCTTCCTCGAGGAGTTTCTTATCAGCGACATCACTAGGGATATCAAGCCCAGGTGGAACCTTTCCAGGGTAGTTGAAACTAGGGGAATCGGACCCAAGCATGCTGCAGCATTGAAGTTGCAATTAAAAAACAAAACATTGCTCGCAGAACAATCACGAAATGAAAACAGAGCAAGCCATTCACAGGCAAAGAGGCAAAGCTGACCTTCTGTCAACCAACACCATGGACCGGAGCTCACAATTTGCAAAGCTGCATAAAAATGAAGTGAAAGTTAGCAACACGTTCTTCTGAGGCATTTAACACTGTATAAACTGATACAGTGCAAGAAACGTGGAATCATAATAGTGACCCTATTCGATGATATTATATTATCATGAAAGAAATAACAATAACACTAAAAAGTCATCAAACATTGACTATGTCATCCACTATGGATTCAACAAAAAAATCTGCGAGTTTTAGCAATATAATGTGAATAATATACATCTGCACAAGGTTGAATAATATTACTGGTTGATGTAGACAAGTACCAAAGAAGAAAAGAAATGCCAATGTCAAGAAACTTACTGCTTGCTCACTTCCTGCTGTATGGTTGGATGACATTCTTTGCTGTACATGCTTAAGGTGTGATATAAGAAACCACTATGACTCACAACAGCTATCTCTTTCTCTTCTCTTGTCCATAACCTGAAAATATGTTTAAGGAAGAGGGGAAATGAGTCCAGCTATACAAATGAAGTAATGGGTCAGCTAGAAATCATTGAATTATGACCTCTTTACATATAGTCAAATAGATAACAAGGTCTGGTGTTCCTGCATTAAAGCCTTTCCCAAAGAAGGTAGTAAACCCTGAGGCAATCCACCAGTATATATAGGTAAATAAGCAAGTAAAAGGCAGAACTTCCCTTTTGGCATCAACCACAAAAGTCTCAGTTTCACATATTAATTAATTACCATTCAGATAAAGGATAAAGTTTGATTTTAGATGAAAGAATGCCCAATTCAGGCCCTAATACAATGTGAAAGATGAACAAAAAGAGTTTTCCATGACAATCATTTGATTCTTGGGTAACAAAAACATCGACTTAAGTGTTTCACATGCAACTATGGAATGCCATTGGAGTGAGCAAATTGTTTTCTGATGATTCATTGGTAATACTTTCACAGGTCAAGCACAAACATTAGTAATCTAAGAAGTTAACAGTGTTTCACGGTCACAGATTCGTTGTGAACAACTTAAGGTATCGCTTCTCAGAAATGAAAATTACCAGTCAATGAACTTCATACCCCTCGCTGCCACTGCCTCATTTGCTTCTCTAACATCTGGTTCCCAGAGAACATCTTCATCATTTTCTATCTGTTAATAAAGGAGGTACGCATATCATACTTATATGGTAATGCTTTGCAAAACCATGGTAATTTAAGATGTCCACAGAATGGCTAATGAATGTATTAACGACAAGAGATACTTGCCAATGAAAAATCAATTGAAGGAAAGATTGTCCGGTATTCAGTTATGCTCCTCCTCTTGTCACAGTGATGGATTCCCTGCATTCAACAGAAACAAAACATAACCGAAATATTAAGAAAATGTATTGACGGCTTCATTTAGAATGTGATGAATGTATGGCGACAGATAAAAGCATCTCATTTCTCACACAAGAATATCTAACTGGAAAGCCATAGCAAAGTAAGGATAGAATTCAGGAACGGACAAAACAATTATTGAGAATGACTTTCATGGAAAGAAGTACTAAAATTACGTATATGCTCCTTAGGAAAAGTACCAAGTGCTCTCTGCAGGTCTCAACTGCAAGAAATGGTGGGCAGTTCAGACTTGAAACTGCCGGACGTCCACTGTGTCCAGCATTTTCAACCATTAGTGGTGGTGCACTTACACCATCAGTATAGTTGTCACCACCAAAGACCCCAACTGCAGTTTGCATAGTCCTGAAAGATTCAGAAGAAATATAATGAGGCTGATTTAGACATTAAGACACAGAAACAATTAAGCCTTGTAATATATTGTGCTTTAGAACCAGGGTTCTCATAACAGCATAATATATAGTAGCAAATAGTAGATTTACGTAGATATTGACATGAATCTAAAACAAGCTTTAACTCAATTTTTTCTGTACTAGAATGTAAACACATAAGCTGCATACCATTCAACAAGGTTTAGTTACTAATTCCGTAAAAATCAGGAATATGTCCATCATTTCTGTTTATAAAGAGAACATAAGAAAAATTGAATTGCATGATTAGTCATCACACAATAGCTAACATTATACATGAGAATGCACGTATAAATCAGACAATTTTACTCTACAGTCAGATCCAGTACTGCACAGTTTCGATTGTGATCCCGGAAGACTTGTTTTTGTGCGCCATACAGCTAATTTGATACAATTCTATGTTACAACTGTTAGATTCACCGGGGCACCAACAAATCAAAGAGACTAGGGATACTGACAGATTTAACACATCCTCATACCATGTTCAGTTCAAGAAAAATGAAATATGGGTAGGAAGTTAAACTCCTACTTTAAGCGGAGCAACAACTTCTTAGTCGAGATAATATATTCTAAAAAAAAGTGATGCCAAAAGTAAAGAACACCATTTTTCAAAAAAAGAAGTCCATAAGAGGATTGAAGAATACCATACCTCAGTAAAGGGGAGGTAATAACCAGCTCGACCTTTTTTGCAAGTCCACATTTCTTCACATGTTCTCGCAGACCATCAACCTATAAAATGCAATTAAATCATCTATTCATGAAACTTGAAAAATGTCATATGGAAACATTTGATTTTTCTTTTTACCAAATTACATGAGCACCCAGAAGGAAGCTCACCATACACAGAAGTAGTTAAGAAGACTTTGAATATAACATCAAACTGGCTGAATCATAAAAAGAACATCAAGTTCCTAGATACAAAACTCACTAAGAGCAGCTCAAATCATTGAGCATAGAAACTTGCCCTTGGATGACTAGTTTCTCTAGTGAATGCTAGCTGGTAGTCGAACTGTGTAACTGTCATGTACTCACGTGTGTTCATGTATGTAATGGTTTGTTAGGGTGGGTGTTGGACTGGATGGAGGAGGTACACTCCTCCTTTTGTACCATAACTTCTTAATGAAATGATACGAAGCTCTCCTTCGTCCGAGAGAAAAAATGAACTTGACCTTGGGAGGGAGAAAAGAGGTGTTACAGTTTGAGGCAGCTTGGGTAAGAGCTTGTTTGGCATGGAAGCCACAATACAATAAGATAAGCACAAGTGCATCACACGATTAGATGATTATTTGTTAGTATGCTTGTTATGCTAGGCTGTTTAAGACAATATTGGGCTGTCAGTTTGCCGTTTAGGTTAGTTTCCAGCACCTATGGCTATAGAGGCAGCTGTGAGCCTGAGAGAAAGGGCAGGCAAGAAAGAAGAATATGTTTTCTTCTAGTGCCGTGGGCGAAGGCCCCTGGCGCCATGTCATAACAGAGCTAATTTAATTTTGGGGAGTTGATAGCAACAATAGGAGCCTTAGAAAAACCTTACATCTGTACCAGCATGTAATTCATGGCCTGTAAAGAGACAACTCTGCTTACTGCCACAACTATTGAACATCTACAGCAATGCTTACTGCCACAACTTTTTCTTTTCTGGAAAGATCACCATCCGAATGCAGGTTAAATGATTATGTATAATATATAAAGCAAAAAAATATTTCTAATTAAGAAGTG
>LAPY01003178.1:33731-45675 GCA_000970635.1 Eragrostis tef | reverse complement strand
AAACTCGCAGAGCATCCAACAGATTTCAGCACCGCCGGATCTCCTCTGAACCCTCACACTACTCGACATCAACCAAAGACTACCGCTCGCTCAGCGCGCGCAACGGCAAGCACACATTCAGCAAGGCGCGGGAGTTCAATCTCACCTGGCGGGCGGCGGAGCTGCTACTGGCTTGCCGCGCCTTGGAGGCGAGGCTGGCGGCCGCGCGGTACATGACGGCGACGGCGGGGATGAGGTCGGGGCGGGGGAGATGGGGGTGGAGGCGAGCTGCTTCGCTTCTTTCTTGCGGAGGGGGAAAGGACGCGATGTGCGGAGGAGGTGCGGGAGATTATAGAGGGGGGCGAATGGAGGGTGCGCGGAGGCTCTAGAAGCATCCACTAGGGTTTAGGGTTTTTCTGCCGCTTTTTGGAATCCAGTTGGTGGTGCGCGTGCGGCGGTCCGTTGTGCGTGCAGGCTGCTCGGGCTACCAGCGCGGCGCGGCGGCGCGGCGGAATGGGCTTGCCTGGAATGTAGCGATGGGGAATCTGGCCCAACAAACATAAAGTTGAAACTGGGCCAGGATTGCCAGCCCGTTCATGTCTCTCTCTGTCTGTCTTTAGCGGTTTGATTTAGAATACACCAAACATATGTCAACAAAAGTCATCCGAAATTCTCAAAAAAAAAAATATTATCTGAGAGCGACACATGGTTCACATTCAGTTACTGCAAAATCTTAAGACAATCCTTTATCTTCAACGAGCATGAAGCTGTGAGTGGATCGTAAGTTATGTTACCACTCTTGGTATATTACAGGCTAGGCTCAGTGAGGGAAGGGCAAGTAGAATGATGCTTTCTTTCAGGCGTCTCTTGCACGACACGTACAGTAGGTTGTATTTTTAATTGTCTATTAGTAATTCCATAATCCCTTGAATGATGGATGAACAAATATTTAGAAGTTACATGACTACTAGCACAAGTCATACAATGGAACTAAAGTCATCTCATACTCACAAATTAGATCATGAGACGGTTGTTCCATGTAACAATCACCTTTTATCAGATGTTACCACTCTTGGTATCATCTGATAAAAGCTCAACCCTTCCGCATCTATTGCCAACTGAACTGACTAACCGAAGACACCATACATTTCACTGATATTAAGTTCCCTATCGGCCGATGCAGCATCAACTATGTCCACCACAAAAATGTTCTACTCTAGGCTACAGTTGTGGCCCCAGTTGGCTTCTTGAGTTAGATAAGATGACCTGCCGCGAGGAAGCTCGCCCAAAGCCGAAACAGATTAGTCCTCAGCTGGTGGTGGGAGCGCGGAGTTGCTAGACCGCTTGGATGCAAGCACCTTGTCCAAGGTTTCATCGGGCACCTTGATTCCGTTCGTCTCCATTTCCGCAACTACTGCAATGGCTGCATCGATCTCCTCTAAATCAAGGCACAACAAGACTACCTCGTCGTACAACGGACTGCATCCAGTACAAAGAAGAATCCAAAGATGCATTAGCTACACTACTCAGGACGGACTGCATCCAGTACAAAGGAGAAACCAAAGATGCGTTAGCTACACTACTCAGAGGCTACAGTTTAGTGAGAGTTTTAATGTTACCTTCCAAACTTATAGCCAAGACTGTGTGTTGTTTGCAAGATTGGTATAAAAGCAGATGGGACTGGTCCTCTCATTGCAGCACGCAATATAATGGCACAATCACCAATTGTTGGAGTACCGCCTAGCTCGATTACCTGAAAGTCAACAAAGCAGTTATATGCCACAGCTGAAATGTACCGAGTGAAAAACTGTTACAGTATCAAAGACTTTCTGTGATTAGACTTAAGAATACCTTATGCATTATCTTCATAGCTAACTCAACCTCCCATTCTTGTGACCACTTACGTGGCATCTTATTCTTTATCTCTCTTTCCCATGTCCATCCCCAGGCATCAGCAGTGGTATACATATCTGATACATCGAACATCCTCGTCTCACGCATAACCTTGAAGGCTTCAATTGGATCTTCAGGAAACCAATCTTCATCATCATCAATCTATACAGTCAGAGCCAGAAAAATGCCTTAAAATCTGTAACAGTACTGAAACCCCAGCTTAACCAACATATCCAGTAGACATCATATAACAGAAGTCATTTCAGACAAAAGCTACTAAATGAGTTTTTTGCAAGGATACTAAAATGAATTTTACAATTAGAAGAAAACAATGAACATAGTTTTGCTGCATATGTTGACTGCAGCCAACAGTTCCTAGAGTTTAGCATCTGAAACCATATTAAAGTACAAAATCTTGCATTTCGTTCGCATCACCATTTAAGTTATTGTATGCCAAAAAAAACAGAGAACCAGTGATAATTAAAAGGTCGATCAGGATAAGGCAAAAGTTTTCTATGACGAATGCTCAAAGAAGGACTGCATATGCCCAAGCATTAATACCATACCTCAGGCATCCGTTTTTTCTTTGAAGAAACGGGTGTCTTTTCTAGATCCTTCAACAACTGGACCCCTATCATTTGAAGATGCTGATTGGGTCCTTTTGCTGGTTTACCTTTGGTCTCATCACCAGCTTGATTTTCTGTTGGCTCAACAGCCTCTTCATCATCTATTTCATCCTCTTCTGGTTCTTTTGCGGAATCATCATCATCCTCATCTTCATCGTCGTCGTCGTCGTCGTCATCCAACTCATCATCCAACTCTTGATCTTCTTCATTACTATCTTCTTCGCAAAGATAATTTCGAGTTTCTCCAAGAAAACGACGTTTCCAGAACTCTGTGTTTCCATCTTCTAGCTTGATTCTTGAGATTAGTTCATCTAAGCCTTCATCGACCTATTAATGAGTCATGCTTAATATCTCTCCATCAAATTAGAAAAAAAAATCAGGTGGCATTGAAACTGCCACATAGTATGCCAATTAAAAATGTTAAAATAAGCATCATCCAGTTCTTATACCTGTTCCTCGTCTTCTACTGGAGGTACCCAAAGTGGTATACCACGTGATCGATTGATCCTCCTTGCTTTTTGAACTCGCTGATAAAGTACCTGTCTGGTGCCATCAGTAGGCAATCCTTGAGCTTCAAGCTCATGAAACCATATTAAAGTACAAAATCTTGCATTTCGTTCGCATCACCATTTAAGTTATTGTATGCCAAAAAAAACAGAGAACCAGTGATAATTAAAAGGTCGATCAGGATAAGGCAAAAGTTTTCTATGACGAATGCTCAAAGAAGGACTGCATATGCCCAAGCATTAATACCATACCTCAGGCATCCGTTTTTTCTTTGAAGAAACGGGTGTCTTTTCTAGATCCTTCAACAACTGGACCCCTATCATTTGAAGATGCTGATTGGGTCCTTTTGCTGGTTTACCTTTGGTCTCATCACCAGCTTGATTTTCTGTTGGCTCAACAGCCTCTTCATCATCTATTTCATCCTCTTCTGGTTCTTTTGCGGAATCATCATCATCCTCATCTTCATCGTCGTCGTCGTCGTCGTCATCCAACTCATCATCCAACTCTTGATCTTCTTCATTACTATCTTCTTCGCAAAGATAATTTCGAGTTTCTCCAAGAAAACGACGTTTCCAGAACTCTGTGTTTCCATCTTCTAGCTTGATTCGTGAGATTAGTTCGTCTAATCCTTCATCAACCTATTAATGAGTCATGCTTAATATCTCTCCATCAAATTAGAAAAAAAAATCAGGTGGCATTGAAACTGCCACATAGTATGCCAATTAAAAATGTTAAAATAAGCATCATCCAGTTCTTATACCTGTTCCTCGTCTTCTACTGGAGGTACCCAAAGTGGTATACCACGTGATCGATTGATCCTCCTTGCTTTTTGAACTCGCTGATAAAGTACCTGTCTGGTGCCATCAGTAGGCAATCCTTGAGCTTCAAGCTCAGTTTTCAACTCTGATACTACCATTTTGCTTGCTGCCTTGGGCTTGACAACATTCTTCTTTGGTCCTACAACTAACTTTTTTAGTCTTTCAACAACTCTGCGTACATCATCTTCAGATACATCACCCAAAATACCAGGGCCTTCATTCCTCAAAGTAATTAGGAGTCTTCGATGATATAACTTCAACTCCTCAAAGCATCGCTGTTTAAAAGATGTCTCTATTGGATTCGAATAGGCAAATCCAAATTCATCTGGATCCAAAGGAGTTTTTCCTCTGCGAGGCACCCAACGTTTGCGCTCTCCTGTAAGACCTCCTTCTTCAATATACCTGCAATGGAAAGAATTTAACAACAAAGCCCACGTGAGTTGAAAAATTTACCAAGCATACAGTGAAAAAAATAAAGTCTGCTGGTATCAGAAATTCATGTCTCTACAAATAGTTTGAACGATATGAAATTATCAGCTTTAACAATAACAAATTTTCATCAAATTCTTCTTCAGGCAGATTGTATGCACAATCATTCGCACCCTGAATATGCGTTTACATCCAAGATAACTCTTGCGCCATGTCATGTATCAAACACATGCACTCTGTTAATATTTAGTATGGGGGAGAATTTACAAGTAGTGACGGCATGATAGGTTTGTAAGTGGCAACATGCGGAAGGAAATGAAGGAAGAAATGGTGAACTACAAGGAAACAATGAAAGGCCAGGGATAAATTTGGCATGCTTCTCCACATATATCTTTTATGCTACTGAAAATTAGAGCATGGACAAGGTGGGTATAGGGCCAAGAGAAAGCTGGGCAACTGAACTAGGGAGATCTGGTCCTCAAGGTAGCAACTGAAACTGAATGATAGGGTGCAGCTCGCACAATTGGCATATTTTGTACTTTACAGCTGGTCCAACAGAGCAACTGACACGACATGATTCGAGTTTTCAGATATGTCAACTCTATTTCTAGCCAAGTCTTTCCTATCTACTGCCTGATCCTTTCCCATGGGCATTATCCCTTTCTACTACCCTGGTGTGGTGCTGCCTTTATGGAGAGGCAGGGCGGAGAATTAATCAACATCTGCGATTGAGGTTGGGAACGGAGAGCATAGCATAGGGATTGGGACGCGGCGAGACATTGCTCTCGTCAGACAGGAATTCCTTGTCACGGTGGAAGTTTAACTCTTGCTGATGAACGGGGGAGTATATTTCTTCGATGCTTACAAATGATCATGACGGCAGCCTATATAGCTTAGGCGCGTGCTAACTGAAAACTAACTGCGTCAAACTCAAACCAATACCTAAAACCTTAACTAAATCTCCTCCCATTTGGCTAACTCTTTAGTTGACCTCAGCCTCTTTCAGTTCGTGGCTTCCGGCGACGGTAGACTCATCCACAACATACCCAATAAAGGCCATGATGCATAAGTAGTTACAGGGTGAGGAGACAAGTCTTGAACTTGTTCACCTTTAAAAGAAATGATCTTTTTCACCAAACCATTTAGAAGAAATATTGTTAGAGTGAAAAAAAAATAGAATGTAACAACCTAAAACTTACCTGGCAACATAATCAATTTCGAAGCCAACATCAGCTTCTTCTTGCAATGGTTCTATCCAGGAGCTCACCAATGTGCGGTATTTTCTGTTTAAGATCATTGCTCTGGGTGCAATGGTCTGGTTATCATTAGCCATTGCTTCTAATGCCTCAAGCAACTCAATAGGTCTTCCTGGTTATAAAAATAAGTTACCTGCTCAGGAAAGTACTAAAAGTTCACGAGAATGAAAAGCTACTAAACGTATACAAGACAGATATTCGATATGGTGAGCAAAGAATCCAGAGGAAGCAACTGCTGTAATATCAAAGTATTTTTACATAGGCTATGTATCCAGGCATCAAGATGATGAAGCTATGTTTACACAAAGCTAAGCAATCCAGATTATAAGTGTTCCGTCTAACAAGTCACAATGTAAGAATTTCGAATAGTAAAATGATAGCGAGGTTCAGTGAAATTATTATGCAAAATATTACATAAGATACAGTTGTTTGGTGTTCATAGAACAACAGAAATAATATTAAATATAAACATTTAAAGGTATGTCAGGCTCCATTTTCTTGGTACAGATTCCGATTTAAACCATAATTATTGTTCATGAAGGGAGATTACAGTCACAAAAACTTTTTGATAGGGACAGTACCGTTTCATTCTGAAAAGGAGAATATTCTAGTAAAAGCTAGTCCAACAGATATCTGGTTACGCTGTATTTCTTGTAACATGGAGCCTTCAGAACATCCAGATAATAATTTCGTAACACAATGGTCAAGAAAGTAAGGAAAAACGATACATCTTTGATTACAGCAAGCAAACAATGCATCAGCCAGTTGCTTCGTCCTCGTGTAAAGTGAAACATTGTCCAGCAGGAGATCATAATTCGTAAACAAATAAACAGATAAAAATAGTAATTATGCCACTCCTTATAACTGGCGTACAGAAGATGAGAAGAGTAAAGCTCACCGTCAAGACACAACGATCGTAGATAGAGAGAAAGTGGGTCACCACAATTTCCTTCATTATAAAGAACTTTTGTTCCTCCAGGGATTCTCCTCAAGGCACGAAAATGCCTGATTGATTCATTAACCATACAATACTTTGTAAAGCACTCCACTAACAAGCTGGAAACAATAATGGATCATTAGAAACTTTTCAAAAAAAAATAGTGTTCTGAAAAATAGATGTGCAGTTGTGCACACAGTATATGTGCTTCCGAATAAGAGGCTCAAATAATGACCATTGGTATATGCTAGCAGGGAATGTTCTTACGCGTAAGTCCTTGCATTAGGCTGAGTACGTTTGTGGTCTTCCACCATCATCCCTAGTAGTTCTGCCACATCCGCTGCCCTGAAGACCAAACATATCAAATAATAAATATAATGGAGAAAAGATTAGTGCTTGTAATAGTCAATATCATTTGAAGAACTGGATACAGGACGGATATGTAACATATTTATTATTTTCACCAAAGAAAAAGAAGAGGACCCATTATTATAGTAGCAAAAGATGCAAGATCATACAGCAGAAATGTAGGATACACTCTCAGAACTCCAGTTTTTGTAGCATGCATCATGACAGTATCTAATCATTGACGAGGTACTTTGTTTGAGTATGGAATAAAATTATCAAAGGAATATTTTTAGGAAACAAAAGTGCTTTCTTTGGCTCATTGGGATACTTAGTCTATCCTACCTGTTATTGTTGTCGGAGTATTTAGTTCCAACGGAACAACTGCAAGGTTTCTACCAAAAACGTTAGACAAAGGATACTTCTATTTGCAGGTTTAGAGCAGCTTCAAGTTAGAGCTTCACTCCCACGGTGGCTGCATTACCTAGTTGGTATCTAGGACTTGTTTTCGTTGTTCTTCTTTAGCCTCTGTACTTCCCCTTTTATATGCTTATAAACATTATATGTCATCATGGATCATGGTCCAACCCATTGTTCGATCATATTAAAGAGGTCCGGGAGTACCATTGCAAATTGATAGTTTTGCCTGCACGTGTCATTGGGCCACAATTCTCAAGTGTTCCTTTTACATCATTCATTGGGAGCAAGTAATCAGATTTAGTTCCAACAAACAGACATGAACACATGATTGTGTTGACTAGATTGCTCGCTTAAAGGGGAACAACAGAACAAACAAAACAAATATGGCAAAGAAAAAGTACCTGTCATATGATGTTGCTCTAGTAAATGCCTGAATAACCCAATTATAAGACTCTGTATCAGGTTTCATATAATCTAGAAAGAGGAGAAATCAGTATCCCATGTATGGTTTGAAAAAAAAAAGCATGAAGTTTGTGATCCGATATCCAGACAACATTAAAATATTGTGGAAGCATAGGACAAGGTCACTAGGGGAAAAAAATAGAGCTAAAGCATCAAAGAAACTAACTTTTACCCCCAACATAAGATATTTAAAAAAAATAGAAAATTTGCTGTTTTAGTTTCATTATGTCTGCAAAATATGAAGGTGTGGCGTTTAATGCTTCATTACAAAATAGTTTCAGAAACAACAGCTAGTTTCTAGTACACAAGTAATAGACACTGAAATTCCATTCCACAAATAACGGGCAAGTGCAGACATTAAGATGACAGAACAATAGCTGAACATATAAGCTCATATCAAAACGCACTATCTATCAAATCAAAACATACTACCTATTCGATGAATATAATGATACAATACCCACATTCACACACAGTTGTGTCTCTATACATGCAAGAACTTAGTATCAAAGCAACTTGGCATAGAAAAGACAATGTCTATCAAAGCAAATTGGCATAGAAAAGATAATGGGAAATTCCTCAAAAAAGAAAAGATAATGGGAACTCATTATCTTGTTATGAAACTAAGCCACATTGATAAATGGTTGGAAGAAAAATGCAGCATAAAGTGGTCTAGACGATGGCCATACCTTCACCTCCATATTCCATGTTTTCAAATGTCGCGAAAGCAACTTCAGGAATGCCACAAGTAGCCTGAATAAAATAAGCTTATATTCAAAAGAAGTACTATTATCATTATATTTCTAACAATAAACCTTAATGCTAATGCAACAAACTATATCCCTAAGGTTCTGCAGCTCCTCGTATCTTGTCTAAAGTGTTTCTTGTCTTAAGATTTCCTACTTCAAATGTTCAATAGTAGTTAACCGATAATGTCAGCAGAGTTAGGTTATTAGAGGTGGCACCATTGCTAGCGGTGTAATGAGTGTTAACTTGAGACTTGTCCAACTACAGTGTATTGCTCACTTAGTCTAATATGACACCGCTATACAATTCTCCATCCATTCTGTTATATTTGACGCTGGTTAGTTCCAAATTGAACTAACCAGATTCAAGTAAAACAGAACAGATGAGTACAGTGATGCACCATGTTATAATTTAAAAAAAAAACTGCGGATCATGCTTTCAAAGACTATGAGATGCAGTTAAACACTGAGGCCTAGAAACAAGCTATACGAAACTAACCATCAGTGTTGGTAAATGATAAAATAATTAGCATCTATATGTTGAATCCCCAAGGTATATCACTGTATAAAGAGAAAAAATACAGCATTCCCTGACTAGGTATGCCAAACATACAAAGGCAGAAAGAAAAATACTACTAAACCACAGTTATCCCAAATATGTGGATATGCACATCAAGTTTGCAGTCTCACCTGCACACTGAGGAGGCAATTAAAATGGAATGTAGTTGCCATTCTTCCAGAAGCCTCCATTTGGTATGCAACTGTCAGAGCATTGGAGTGATCTCCCGCTTTGCAATCTTCTTCAATGAGAAGATCGTAAATTTCATCAGTTCCTCGTAAGCCACCTTTTGCCCCTTTCAGAAATACGGTATTGGCGTCCGCCAGGTAATGATTCTTGACTAGTTCCTCTGTTTCAGATAAGGAAAGCTGCTATAATCTTTCCAATAAATTGGATATGCAACACAAGTCAATTCCCATACCTACAAGAATTAGCCAAGCCTTGCGAATATCGTACTTATATTTCTCCATAGCAGCAAGAATCTCCATGGCCCTAGTGGAAAGACCCTTCTTGGCAAAAACACGGACCAGAGCCACAAAAGTTTCATGTAAAGGGCGCACGCCAGAACTTAGTTCCCTTCTAAGAGATTGCATCTGCATTTAGAAATGTGGCAGGTTGTAACTCTGACTCATTATTAAAAATGTCCATGTTTACTTTTCAAAATTAGAAAATATTAATTGAATGCACAAAAGTTCTGCGCAGATAATTAGGCATCTGCTATGTAACTAAGATGTGTAAAGTGTAGCTGCAACTAAACATAATATTAAGAACCAAAGAATATACTTATTTATAGGTGTCTGCTCGATCTGAAGGCACCATAGGAAGCTAGCCACATTGATAGTGACTTGTGGGATTTCATCCATCAAAGCTTATAATCCAAGTTTACATGCAACCAAATCCATATCCAGTGTTGGTCAACCAGCACCCTACTCTATCTAATAAGTAACTGCATGCTATTAAGACTAAAAGACAGGCATCTATTTAGCGTATTATGTCGTAAGATGGGAATAATGAATCCTTGTTGCATACAGATGATCGTTCCTTAAATTCGTTGTACGTCAAAGCCAGACCAAAGTCACCAAACTACAAATTGCAATACGCAAAATAATTTCACCCCAGAATCACCTCGTCACTTCAGTTTGAACATTTCACCAACCAAAAGCTGACTAAAGCATCCGATGCCACATTACCTAACATAGGCACTCGAATGGGCCACAAGCATTTCATCAAACAGCTCATGCGGGGTACCTTTCCCGTACGGTAAGCCAGTAAGAATGCAATGTAAGAGCAGGAACCACTTACCGCGCCCTCGGCATCGCCGGCAAGGACGTGCGCCGCGACGAGGCCGTGAAAGGAGCGCGGCCCGGGCGAGAGGCCCGCGGCGACCATGTCGTAGATGGTGTCCGTGAGAAAGGCCAGGCGCAGCCCCTTCTCCACCGCCCCAGCGGCCGCCGAGCGGTCTCCGCCCCTGCCCCCGCCCTCGGGCTGCCGGCGCCGCCGCGTGCGTCGCCGCTCCGCGATAGCGGAGGCGCGCGTGCGTGAGGTGGAAGCGGAGGCACGGGGGAAGCGCACGCCGGCAGCAGCGGCGAGGGGGAAGGCGGAGGAGGCATGGGCGGGGGCGGAGGTGGAGGGGGTGGCCATCGTGGCCGGGGTTTAGCGGAGTGAGAGGTTTTGGATAAGGATAGCCGGTTTTTGAAGTTTTGGAGGGAGAGCTGGCACAAACGAACTGGTGTCAGAAAACTAAGCAGATCAAAATTGCATCATATCAACAATTCGCTTTCGCTTTGTGTTATATAATAATCAAACATTAACTCCTTTCAGGTTGAACATATATACAAGGGATGCCACCTAAAAAACTTCTAATATCTTATATGTCATCGTTGGTGGGACTGGTTGTGTCAATGACATATAGGCTAGGATGGCATATAAGAGGTTTTAGTTTAAACCAATGGCATACAAGATATACAATCAATGAACCAAATAACTCAGAAAACTTGGCTCATACTACGGACATTTGGGCAACCAAATGGAGCCTTAATCATTTTAAATAGAGTGTGAGCCTTGAATCAAGTGTGCGATGCAAATGAACTTAAATAAATTCATAAAATTTATCATCAAGCTCATCCTTAAATGTTAAGACATGTCATCATCTATAATCGTGCAAAAGTTGTGATTCAAAAGGAAATAAAAACGAGAATAGTTGCGTATTGCGACTACGCATCTTGGATCCACAACTCGGTACTATTTTATATGATGATTTCTTCTTCTTTTTTTTGCATTTGCTAAAATGTTTTAGTAATCCAAATTTGGCATGATGATAGAAAATGACATAAACTATCAATCCATAATTTCATGAAATTTTTCATGCATTAAGAGGTGTGCATTTTCTAATTGCAACAGAGGGACACCCACCACTTTTAACATTGATATGCTTCTCTCCTTTTTTTTGGCAAATTTTTCATGTTGATATGCAGAAGTTCAGTTGTTACTGCTACCAAACGAAAAAAATACACCCTTAAACACGGGACAAAAAATACTGCGGAGAGCAACAGATAGCCTGCAAATGAATCCACAATCCATACACACTTGGATAAGTCGACTGAAAGTCCCTGACGTGCTAAGCCAAAATTTAGCAAAATGCGCTCAAAAAGTTAGCACAACAAAAACCTAGGAAAAAACTGCCATATTTGATGTAATAGAAGTGAATCGTAACGCAACCCAGGACAATTTTAGCAGAACCAAAATTTCTCGGTAAGGAAGCAACTAGCAACTTCATCACCTTGCAAAGTATTGCCGGACCCAAAAATTCCTCGCCTTTAAACTGCTAAATATTGGTGCTGCTAATGATATATGAGGCATTAGCAGCAAATAAAATAAGGCTTTGATTAACAAGGCTAATCTTATGCTACTCAACTCTTTGTTCTGCTCCGGCAACTCATGTTTGCATTGTTAATATCCCCCCCCCCC
>LAPY01003177.1:49173-61810 GCA_000970635.1 Eragrostis tef | reverse complement strand
GGGATGGTCGGACTTGAAGAAGAAGTCTCGATTCGAGCCTCACGGTGGGGAAGAAGGGTAGGCGGACATTGAGGAGTTTAGAGGGGGTCACGGCGTAGCTAGGGCGAGGTAGCTCGGTCGGGGTTCGCGCTGCGGCGGCGGATGGCGAGCTCGAGCTCTAGCTCGGCAATGGCGAGGGCTTTAGCTAGGTTTTGGAGGAAGAACGGCGGGGAGCGAGCGAGAAAGAGAGAGTGCCGACATGGAGGAGCGTATTTTGACGCCAAGACGAGGTCATGGGGCGGCCAGGGCGTCGTGGCGCGGTCCGGACGCCGTCGGCCATGCGGCGGAAAAACTCCGGCGTCCTCAGTGAGACATGTGAGGCTGACGAGCGGGTTCCACAACATCTTTCTTTTTTTCCCGAATTATTCAAACCAATGTTTTCCCCAATTTTGAGCATGCACAATAAGCTATCAAATGAGCTCCAAAAATTGTGAAACTGGTCTTGATCGAAAGAGGGAAAGATGGAGAATCCAGTGACATAACATGCACATCTCAATTCGCAACGGAATTAAAATGGCAGTTGGTCAAAGTTGGAGAGTTTTGGAAATTTGGGGATTTATTTGAGCATCAAAACGAATTTCAAAAATCTCCAATAATTCTCCAAAATTCTGATCTGAGATGGTAAATCTCCAGGATTTTTGGTTGGGTCAAGTTGTTACAGAAACATTTGAGTTCCTTTACAAGCATCAATTTGGCACTTGTTTGAATTTTGAATTCGAAATTTGAACTTGATTTTGTTTGAGTTGTTGTTCAGTTTGGGAATGTGCACTTACTTAGATTTCAGTGACACGGGGTGTCACAGTGCATTCCTATGATCCAAAGGTCTCTTGTAGGATAAATTCCTAAATTTTGTTAATCCTCCAAACTTCCTATGAAAATCCTAGTACAATCCAAATCAGGGCTAATTGGTGATTCAAAATTTCAGGGCTAAAATTAACAGACTATCCGGAGATTCAAATTCAACCTACTCACCGGAATATCCTTATCTTGAAGGTTGCTTCATTGGTTGGAGCATGGCGCAGTACACAACTCGTTCCCGTGAGTAATTTGACAAGATCGGACAATGCTACCAGCCGCCTATGCCTCCCTCATGAGTGCCTCAAGGACTGTGAGCCTATGCCTCCCTCATGAGTGCCTCAAGGACTGTGATGAAGTAATCGAACGCTTTGGAAGACGTGGCTTGACTTGTGTTGGTGTTTGTCATGCATTTAATTATTTTTCATTAATTCCGCAAGCGCACGGATCACCATTGTACCATTTCATCCTGGAGTATTCCAGAGTTATCGTATTTATTTCTCCGCGGGGAGGAGCGATAGGAAATATTGAATTGTAACAAAGTAAATACTTATTGTGTGAAATAACCTTAGCTTTAGTATATAATCTTGTAGAATTAATTGCAAGAAGTAAATTGATGTAAGCTTAACACATAGGAATCCTTGTCTCTATGTCATTGTTCTCCAAATATAACTTCTACTATACTCTTTTATTTTCTTTGATTATATGGTGAGTCACCCATATTATCATGTACTCCTTTCACCCCGTCTCAAGTAATGTATTGTTATTTTGCACAATAAGTATTTACATTGTTACAATTTGATTCCTCATGAGTGCCTCAAGGACTGTGAGCCTATGCCTCCCTCATGAGTGCCTCAAGGACTGTGAGCCTATGCCTCCCTCATGAGTGCCTCAAGGACTGTGAGCCTATGCCTCCCTCATGAGTGCCTCAAGGACTGTGAGCCTATGCCTCCCTCATGAGTGCCTCAAGGACTGTGATGAAGTAATCGAACGCTTTGGAAGACGTGGCTTGACTTGTGTTGGTGTTTGTCATGCATTTAATTATTTTTCATTAATTCCGCAAGCGCACGGATCACCATTGTACCATTTCATCCTGGAGTATTCCAGAGTTATCGTATTTATTTCTCCGCGGGGAGGAGCGATAGGAAATATTGAATTGTAACAAAGTAAATACTTATTGTGTGAAATAACCTTAGCTTTAGTATATAATCTTGTAGAATTAATTGCAAGAAGTAAATTGATGTAAGCTTAACACATAGGAATCCTTGTCTCTATGTCATTGTTCTCCAAATATAACTTCTACTATACTCTTTTATTTTCTTTGATTATATGGTGAGTCACCCATATTATCATGTACTCCTTTCACCCCGTCTCAAGTAATGTATTGTTATTTTGCACAATAAGTATTTACATTGTTACAATTTGATTTCCTATCGCACCTCTCCATGGAGAAATAAATATGTTAACCCTGGAATACTCCAAGGCAAAATGCTACAATGGTGATCCGTACGCTTGCAGAATTAATGAAAAATAATTATACGCATGACAAACGCCAACAATTTCGACGACTGATGGATGAGTTGCAGTAAGAGTTGTCCTATCGCACCTCTCCATGGAGAAATAAATATGTTAACCCTGGAATACTCCAAGGCAAAATGCTACAATGGTGATCCGTACGCTTGCAGAATTAATGAAAAATAATTATACGCATGACAAACGCCAACAATTTCGACGACTGATGGATGAGTTGCAGTAAGAGTTGTCCTATCGCACCTCTCCATGGAGAAATAAATATGTTAACCCTGGAATACTCCAAGGCAAAATGCTACAATGGTGATCCGTACGCTTGCAGAATTAATGAAAAATAATTATACGCATGACAAACGCCAACAATTTCGACGACTGATGGATGAGTTGCAGTAAGAGTTGACAACGTTGAAGAGGCACCAGAAACAGATGTAGAAATGAAAACGCAGTCCTATGACATTGGATGTTTTGAAAAAGCAAACTGAAACTGACAAACTGCTAAAGCTCCATCTCCTGCGTCTCTGGCAAACTGTACAATAAAATCTAAAGTATGATCCCTTTACTCTTTGGTTGAGCGATGGATGTACCATTATCTATTCGTTGTTATTTGAGATTATGTCTTGAGCCAAATGTTTTATGAACAATGAACGATAAGCTTATATATGTATTCTAACGTATCGGTTTTGTGATCTGTGTACTTCCATTCAAATTTAAATGAGTTTTGAGATCATAATTCGACAAAACAATGGGCCAGCATAATGCGAACCTGGTCCAACAACGGGTATGGACGGAAACAAATTACGTTTATGGAATATAAACACAACAGCTCGATATATGACGCTGGGCTTCTTTTGCGCTCTATTTGGACCCAGCAAAAATCTGTGACGAAATGCGTTCTAACTTGTGGGCCCAACCCTGTCAGCCCAAAAAAATAATAAAATGTTCACTTTGTGGTAGGCCCCAACTTCATTATGGGACTTCAAAATGGCCCACCATTTTCCCCTGACCTACCATAAATTGGGCCATAGCCGGAACGGACCACGATTTATGCCATAAAAAGCTCAACAAAACACGAGCCATTGATTTCAGAAGCTATCTGATTTATGATCAAAATGAGCGATGTCATGTGAGCTCCAACATCGGACCACCGTCTGACGTGGCCAGTGGGTGTGTTCGGCTCAATTTATGACAACTGGAAAACAGTCGCTATCCTGTATGCGCCTAAAAAAGATCATAAATCATATATTGACCACGCTTGACTGGTGATGAAAGTTAAAAGGTCATAAATCATGACGATTTTTCTGTCACAAGCAATGGTTAGTGACACCCAATAAAAATCATTAATCTTCAGATATGTTCTAGTGAACTACGGTAAAGCCATTGTGCGATTGGGGTTGAGGAGGACGCCCCACCCTGGCCTCATTTTTTTCTTTTGTTTTTTTTTTTTTGGTCCTGCCGTCCTTGACGGCAGCAGCTGCGTGAACGAAGCGAACGAGCTGGTCGTGGGCTGCAACGCGAGGGTTGTGGTGGAAATGGGTAAAGACGACTGTTAGTTTGATCTCCACACGGCTCGCTCCAACGAGCGGGCCGTTCTCTGATCCTCGCTCTGATCGGAGGCGCACAACCAATTCATGGTTGGTGGGCCCCATCACGCTACGCATATAAAAGAAATGTTGGAGGCCGGGGGCACGCACACCTAGGTTCGCCGTTGCCCCACTCCCCACCAACAGACCCACCGATCTAGGGTTGCGCAGAAGCGACGGAAAGCGCCGCCTTCACGCCGCCATAGCACCGACAACGCCGCCACCGGGAACGACTACAGTCGCCGCTGCCCGGACTCGTCACAGACGTCGAGGACTGTCACACCCGGTTCAAATAAAATAACCGAATGTAATCCACATGTATGCCAGGATCAGTTCACCGTACATGTAGTCCATAAATAGTGAAATATAATTATTACAAGCCATGTAAACATTAAATATTCGATACATAAGGACCCGTAGGTCCAAAAGAAAATTAAAAATATACAACAATAAAACGAAGCGTGTCTTCCATCTCCACAGCCATTGTCTGGGGGAGCGCCAGCCTAGTACGAAGCATGCGGATCAAAGTCGTCGTCGTTGTGCTCCACTTCTCCTCCATCGTCTGAGCAGCAATATATGACAAAACGGAGAAAGTAGCTCACATGAGTACATAAAGTACTCAGCAAGTGTGGAAATGTATGACATGTTGGCTATAAGAAAAAAAGGCTCAACTCGGGTTTACTGCACTATGTAAAACAAACGATCCTAGACTCAAAGCATCCTAATTACTAAGTGTCATCTCTCAAACATAACTGAACCAACAAGGAAAAGCTCATCGGATTCCCAATCCTACTACCAACCAACCACTCCACAACCACCAACTAATCATGAATAAGTCTAGGCCGCTCTTAACCATGAGCACGACTGTCATGACAGTTTAATCTCTGTAGAGTTTGCGGACGTTCCCCATGAGTCGTGTTTCCCGTTTTTCTTCACACTTTCGAGGTGTGCAGCCAGGGTCACACTACAAGGCCTTTCCAAGGCTCCTGTCAACCTGTAGACACCCGCTAAGGTTCCACCGCTAACAGCATAATGGAGTCTATTTTATCTCCGTTGCAGAAGCCCCCTCTAGCGTCACTAAACATCCGAATGGTGTGTACAGAGAAGAAAAGGATATCCAAATAATTGGCCAGGCTATACCCATATATTTTATTCAGGATCCACAAAAACATGTTTAGATTATTTAGTCTTTAAGTCTTGGCCTATCTTTGTCTCATGGCTGCGCTGTTAAGCCGGGCTACATGCTCCACGAACCAGTCCTTATAACCTAAGGCAGGCACTAGCACAAACCAAGATCTCATGCACGACGACACCATACCAAACATCCCAGCCTACCAAGGTTCCCTATCTCCATGTTACTAAAAGCCATCACCGTCCAATGAATTAAGTTCAGTAAACATTAGTCAAGTTAAGGAACCCATGAACCCACCCCTAACAGGAGCTAGCAAATTTCTACCCAGACCGATGTACTACTCATCAACAGGCTTAAAGGAATGATAAGGAAATAACTAGTAAACAATAACATGGGATTCCAATTTAGGCATGCATGCATAAATAAAAACTAGAAAATCCTAAGATGGGTCCAGTATGGTCAACGGCACTTGCCTGGTTGCTGCTCAAACTATTCAAAAACATTATCTTGAAGGTTCAATGCCGGCTCTTGATCTGTTCGCGCAATCATGGTACCGACAAGCAAATAACACACATACTGAGAAAACAGAACCCACAGTAGAATCACAGTAAAACAAGCATATCACAAGAAAGCCTACGTCATAACAGTCGCGTGAGCGCAATAATCGTCCGAAATGGAGTTCGTATGGAAAACATATAAGCAAAAGAAGTAACACTATTTCCTGAAAGAAAATCTGGTACGGCAAGGTGCTATATTCTGTTTCGTACTGAAAACAGAGCATCTTGGACAATGCTGGCAACATGCTGACGAGCAAAAGGGACTAAAGTATTTTTATACAGAAAAGGGGCCATCATCAGAGATAAAAACGCAGGGCACCTGATCTAATTAATTAGCAATACGAAGGTCGTGAAAACATCTAGTCCTAGACTCATAGCCATCCTAGCAGGTCTAACTGACGAGATAGAGCAAGCATGTAGAAACGTCATGGCTGAGATGGTCTACGACTGAAACGCCATGGCCTAACCCATGCAACAGACTACAGAGTTTGACAAAGCAACAGGAGGAGAGATTGGCCTGGGGCATCTCACTTACGGTGTTGTGACCGCAGAAACAACTCTGGGCGTCCTTGCAATGGTGTGGAAAGATCGTGATTTTTTTTAAGCAACAGGGGAGGAAAATCCCCTACTGATTATATTTATATTAATTTAAATGAGAAAAGATTACATAAGAGAATTCACGAGACTCCAAAAACAAACCAAAATGAAAGGAAAAAAGCTATGCTAAAGCTTGTAGCCATTCGTTAATTCTTGGTATATATCTTGGCTTCGCTCTATGGATAACCAAGGCGAATTCTGTTCTGAATTTATCCCTACAGGCTTGCACCGTGGGGTCTTTCCCATTGAAGATCCAGTCATTGCGAGTTGTCCACATACTCCATGTCATTAAGATGATGATCTCCATGAAGAAGGGAACACGGAGTTGCCTTTTGAGTCTTTTGACAGCCCTTTCAGGGTTAGATGTCGTTGGTGCATGGAGACCAATAGATTGCCAGCAATTTCTCGCAAAGCCACATTTTAGGAAGAGGTGATGAATTGTTTCCTCCCGTTGCAGGATACACATCTCACAGTCATAATCATCCAAATGCATTCTGCGCCTTCTGAGGACCCCTCTAGTATTCAGTCTATCCTTCAGAATGAGCCAGAAAAAGATTTTGTGCTTCATCGGACAACAGGATTGCCACAACCAATTAATTGATGGATGTACCTGTACATGGCCAATCATTCTCTTGTATAGTTTAGTTGATGAGTACATATGAGAGCCCCATATGTATGTCCATTGATCATTGTTTTCAGTAAAGTCAAGCTGTTGTAGGCTCACTTGTAGTTCTTGTAATTGGCCATAAGCTTCTCCAGACAAGGGCAGTTGGAACATTGTTGTAAGGTCTTCAGTTTGTCCAACTGTTTTAAGTGAAATAAGTTTCTTCGTAGTGAAAGAGTAGAGCTTAGGGAATTTCAGCTTGGGCACCATACCTGCCCACATGTCATCCCAGAATGCAATACTTTGGCCATTGCCTACTGTGGCCTAACTGATGCCTTTATATTGATCCAATAATTTTAAAATATCTCGCCACCAAAATGACCCTCTTTTCCGTTGGCCTGGTAATACTTGTCCACTGTAGTAGTTATCCCAGAGGAGGTTAACCCAAGGCAAATCTGCATGATTAAAGAACTTATGCAGGTGTTTCATGAGCAATACATCGTTTTGAACTGAGAGTCTCTTAATGCCTAGTCCGCCCTGTCTTTTTGGCCTTGTGACCATATTCGAAGCTGCTGAAGATGGCTTCTTGTTATTAAGGTCTGAACCTCTCCATAGGCAATGTTTCAGATAGTGCTCAATTTGCTTGATAACTGTGAGAGGTAATTTGAGCGTACACATGAAGAAGGTAGGCAAGGATGTCATAACTGTAATCACCATCTCCAATCTGCCTCCTTGTGTTAGAAAAATGGATGTACTAATAAGTCGTCGCTCAATTCTTTGCACTAGAGGCAAGAAGTCTTCTACTCTTGGTTTGGTTATGCCTAATGGTAAACCAAGATATGTGAAAGGTAGTTGCCCAATCTGACAACCAACAGTGTTAGCTAGTATCTCCATTCTATCTGCATCCACATTTATTGGAACTATAATAGACTTTGCATAGTTGACTCTCAGCCCAGTGGATTCTGCAAAGGTGTGCAAAAGTGCTTTCAGGGCAAGTAATTGTCGTGGACAAGCTTCCATGATTAGTAGTGTGTCATCTGCATACTGAATAATTGGGAAATCTTGACCTGCTCCTTGTGGTAGAGGTAATTTCAGCACACCTATGTCTTTAGCCCTGTTTAGGATACTCTGTAGCAAATCAGCAGCCAAGACAAACAGAAGAGGAGAAAGTGGGTCTCCTTGCCGAACACCTCTTTTACAATGAAACACTTTCCCTGGGACACCATTGAGAAGAACTGAAGATCCTGAGGTAGTGAGAATTCCTTTAATCCAATTCTGCCACTTCTGTCTAAAGCCTTTGTGTTGTAGAATGTCTAGGATCACTTGGTGCTCAATCTTATCAAAGGCCTTTTCGAAGTCCAATTTGAAAATAACCAGCTCCCTCTTTGATTTGTGGCATAGATATAAGTACTCAAAAGACCAAGCCAAGCAATCCTGTATAGATCTTGACCTAATGAAACCATATTGATTTTTGTGGACAAGCTGCATGATGACCTGTTGCAGCCTATCAGCCATAAGCTTAGTAATCAGTTTGATGCTGGAGTTTAGAAGTGAAATGAGTCGATAATCATTAACAGATATAGGAGTGTCTATTTTTGGTATCAAGGTAATATAAGAACTGTTAATGCTTCTGAAACAAATGTCCACATCATAGAAGGCCTGACATAAAGCATAGAAATCTTGGGCTATTGTTGGCCAACATTTCTTCATAAAGTCACTATTGAAGCCATCAGGCCCTGGGGATTTGTGAGTTGGCAGTTGGGAAATAACATTGTTAATTTCTTGCTCGGTGAAAGGTGCTTCTAGCCAATCCAAATTGTCAACCTGCTGTAGGAGGTCCGTGAGATCAAATTGCATTCCTGTATACTCAGTGGTACCCAAGCGATCTTTGTATGCTTGCCATAATAAATTGGCCTTCTACTCATGGTCAGTCACAGTCTCCCCATTTTGATCTAAGAGTGAAGTAATTGCGTTTTGTCTATGCTTGATTGAGGCATTGGCATGAAAGAACTCCGTGCATTCATCTCCAAATTTGACCCACTTAAGTGTACCCCTTTGCTTCCAATAGATACGTTGCTGGTGCAGTAGATTATTGAGGTGATCTTGCAGTATTACCCGAAAATTCCATTCCTCTAGGGTGAGGTCCCTAGACTCCTCTATTATGTCCAAGAGAGAGAGTACCTGTTTAGAGCTTTGGATAGTAGATGCCAGATTGGGGAGGAGCTTGTGCCATTCTCTAAGTACTCTTCTTGTATTTTTCAGCCTAGCACCAAGTCTTTTAGCTGCATCTTGATGAGTTACAGGGAGGGACCATGCATGCTGCAATATATTTTGAAAATTATGGTGTTCCATCCAATAGTTTTCAAACCTGAAAATTTTTGCTCTAGGTACATTGGTCTTGATAGAAACAAGACATGGCACATGATCAAAGGTTTCCCTTGATAGAGAGGAAACCTCAGTCCCGGGATAGTTTGTTGCCCAACATGCAGAGGTAAAAAACCAATCCAACATTTCAAGTAAGGGGTTTTCCTGTTTATTAGTCCACGTATATTTTTGACCATTGAGGGGAAGTTCTATCAACCTGAGATTGCTGATGGCCTCATTGAAGCCCAACATAGTTTGCACATCACCTCCTGGTTTGTTCCTATTTTGTGGATATCTTATGAGATTGAAATCTCCCAGCACCAAACAATCCACTGTGTCTGGCATTTCCACTTGCTTAAACCAATCTAGGAACTGCAATTTACCCTCTGGAGTACATGGCCCATATATATTGGTAAGGACCCAGTTTTGCCCAGAAATTAGAGATCTGAATTCAACTGATTGTGCATACATATTCTGAAATAGAAGGCCACCTTCAAATCTGTTGCCCACCCAAATGATAATGCTGCCTCCTGATGCCCCTATTGATGGTAAAAATTCAAATCTATCGAACTTGACTGGGCAAAATTTTTTGATGTAGTTTATGTCAAAATGTTCTCTCTTAGTCTCCTGTAGGCATACAATTTCACATTGTGTTTCCAATATCTTACTTCTTATCGCATTCCATTTTTTGTCAGAGTTGATACCTCTAACATTGCAACACAGAACCTTCCAATCTCTATTGTGATGTGGCCTATTATCCATTTAACCATTGAGTTTCAGCACCATATGACCTTATGCATAACAGAAGGGACAACTTCCAAATTGCTTCATATAGCCACTGGAAGAGGACCAGTGTCATTGGTAACCATATCAAATACAGGAACAGGACCAGATTCCAAGCACATAAAACAGATAGTGTAACAAAGCAATAACCCCTGATATGTTCTGGAAAACAACCCAAACTAAGAGAGTCTTTGACCATAACGTTCATGATAAAGAAAACAGCAAAATAACTAGTAAAAACATTCTTTGTCCTGCAGTTTAAGCAGGTCCTCCCTTCACTTCTTAGGCTTCTTCTTCTTCTTGTCATCATTGGGATCTTCCTTAGATGACGTCTTGACCACCTTCTTAGCCACTGCTTTCTTGGTTCTCTGCACCTTATCAGCTTCAACTGGTACAGTCTTGCTAGCGCTCTTCTTGGCAACAGTGGTCCTCAGCTTGCGTTTGGCAGTCAATTTGTGCTCTGATAACTCATCAAGAGGTATCTTGCAGAAGGTGTGGCCCAAGTTTTTTATCATGCTTGGTGAAATATTGGGAGGGGCAGAGGAGCAAGCATAGCAGTTGTTACCACAAGTATTTGGCTTGAAACCCTTAAGCTTATCTTTAATTCTGGAGCTCCTCCTTACATCTGTAGTGACTACTGGGGTAGGCAGGCACCGTTTCTTCTTCTCGTGTATGGCAGAAGTGGACTTTGCCGAGTGAAATGCAGGGCACTTCTTTGTTGGAGTAGATGGAGGTGTCTCATCTTCATTTGGTTCGGTCTGATTTTCTGAGTAAGGATCCTCACTAATCAGCTCCTGTAAACCAATATAGGTAGGAGGAGTATCTGCTGGACAGGCATTGGGCAGACTAAATTGCATCTTATCTTGCCCTTCATCTCCCAGGATCTGCCATGCTTGTGAGAGAAGAAAACCCTTAGCCCAATCAAACCTGACATGAGAGAGTAACTGCTTGGTGAAGAAAGAAGCCCATCTCTTTGGGATGGTGACAGTGATAGATGGGTTTCCCACTGGCTCAAAGTGCTTGGCCCATAGCCTGTAGAGGTATGGATGGGGTTTAGGAGCCCAATAGTCATTGTTGGTCTGCATTGACTGGAAAATAGGATCTGCACCCTCAAGGGACAAGTGCCCCATGAAGCCCACCTGGATATTCAGATTATGAGCAATGGCCTCTCCATTATCAGAATGGTCTCTCCATTATCAGGCTGATGATCAGCTAGTTCATCCTTATTGGGATTCTGTTGTGGAGCAAGAGGCAGGTTGAGCTGAATTCCTTGGAGGGCCTGATTGTGTTGCTCTATCAGGGGAGGTTGAGGTACATGCTAAAGTTGTGCTGGGGCCTCTTCTAGGTTATCATTCTCACGTAGTAGATTTAGATCAATTTGCATGTTTTCATTTTCGGCAACAGCAAAATCATTCATTTCAATGAACTCATCCATATGAACATCCTCTAGGATAAAGGCTTCAGGAGCACGAAGAGCAGCAGCAAGTGCAAGAATGACTTCTTCTCCATCTAGGGCCACATGTTCAAGTATGTTGATTGGTTGTTCAACTTCTTCATCTTCTGCATTGATCAGATTAGGGACTTCTAGATGTTGAGAGCCATGTGAGTTATCAGGAGCATTCCCTGAAATAACCTCACTATTCTGCTAATCAGCCTCCTGTAGACCATTAACAAAGTCAGCCAGCTCGAGGAAAGCTTCTACTGGACCCATTTGTGCCTGCTGATCAACCTGTGGAGCAATATTTTCAATGACTCCATTCTGATGGTCATGCTGCAACTTGGTCAAGCATTTGTTCATCTGCTTCTGGCCCAGCTGGCTCAGGATTGAGATCAAAGGCATTGAGATCATTGGCATTGGCAGCTGGAGCCGCATCAGGTGCTGCGTTTGCCTCCCACTGTCCCCAGGGCTGGCCATTGTTTGGTTCATCCTGTCCTAGTTCAGCTGCAGGTTCCGGTTCAAAAGGTGCAGCCCCTTCCTCACCAAACCCAAAGAAATCATACAAGACTGGGGCATGGCCATCATTGAAGGGAGGAACAGGCTCCTCATCTGCTGGGAGAACCCCCAGCAGGTTTTGTTGCAAAATCTCTACCTGCACTGTCCACGAGAACCCCTGATAATCTTCACCTTCCGTCAAAACAATGAACTCGGGGACATCTTCTAGTTCTGTGACACGAGCACGGACTAATAATCCAGCCAGATGAGTGGGATCATTATTCCAACCAGTCAGACGGCCAAAGGTGGTGATTGCATTCTCGATATAATGTTGGTGCCAGTAGTCCAGTGGGAAACCCAGTGTTGGCGGTGATTATGCGTGTTATTAATTTTCTATTAATTCCACAAGCGCACGGAACACCATTGTAGCATTTCACCTTGGAGTATTCTAGGGTTATCGTATTTATATTTTCGCAGGGAAGTAGAGCGGTAGGAAGTTGAATATTAACAAAGAGAATACATATTGTATGAAAATAACAATGCCCTACTTTACACGGGGGTAAAAGGGGTACATGGTATATGGGTGGCACTCACCATATAATCCAAGCATTAAAGAGAAAATAGAAGTTATGTTAGGCGAACAACGAGATAGACACAAAGATTCCTATGTGTTAATCTTACATCTATTTACTTCTAGCAATTAATTCTACAAGTTTACATACA
>LAPY01003177.1:25451-42964 GCA_000970635.1 Eragrostis tef | reverse complement strand
CAGCCCACCAGACGGTAAGTCGGTGGATTCTGCCGCATGAGCTGTGATTTTTGCGAGTTTGAGCCCATTTCCCGTCCCCTGGAGGAAGGCCGAGGCCTGTGGCCACCAAGTGGGGCCGGCCGGCCTGCCTTTTACTCGATGCAGGTCCACTTTATTCCATAATTCACTCCTGCACCCAAAATACACCAAAACTCGTGGAAGTATGTTAATTCTTAACTACTATGCACAGATTCTTGGTGAGTACTAATTTATTGACCGATATGTTGACGGTGAAATCGGAAATTTTGCACCGTCAACACCCAGCAACAGGAGCCAACACTCATGATTGAAATTAAGCGTCGTCCTATTTCTGCCCTCGTTGTGTCTAACAAACCGGAACTCAACATTACCGTACGGATGAGGCCCAGAATCAACCAAATTGTCTCTATCATGAATATATGAGAAACGCACATAAGCCTGACCCAAGTGACACGGCTGTATATCCTTAATCGAGACTCTCTTGTAGTCAATCAGAAACTCTTGCAGTACTTCCCGGATATTAGCAAAGGGTACCTGATTCTGGGGCATACCGGTGATTGTCACGATTGCGACATCTTCGTTCCACAACTGCGGACGTGTAGTGACTGCTCTGGCAGCAACCTCTCTTTCTGGCACTTGGATCCTGTGAAAGCCTTGTGGAATGAACCGTGTGGGATCAGCTCGCTGGTACGCCATGGCGTCGGCAGGAGCTTGCGGCGGTAGGGTTTGGCGATGTGCAAACTCAATGCAATTGCTGGATGGAAGTGTCGAGGCAGTGTTTGGAAGGGAGAGCTGAAGCAGGGTACGGTCATTAGAAGGCGAAGGGGAGCGGTGAACAGAAGGAAAGGCAATCAGATCCTTTCCCAACTCTTGAAAACTGCCAAAACGCGGTGGCGAGCTGCTGCTGGGCTTTGTTATGGGCTGACGAAACCAAGCTTTAGTTACATTAGAAGGCCAGAAATGGCCCAAGGTTTTAGAATGGGCCTGGAACTCCGCTACAAAACCACCACACTGAGGATGCGAGCGACAGATCGCCCGCACATGTCCATACTTGTTGCACCTCCTGCATCTGACCCTACCCACACAATCTCAGGATGGATGACCAGACTGTAAGCACTTACTACAAATGATGCAATTGAAACCACAAATCGATATACTCTGGTCAGGCCCCCTTCCTATTTCCACTGGTGTAAGATTGGGTTCTGTGGGCCACTGTTGGGCTCTGTTATCCCTGACGATGCGGTAGTGGGATCCACTAGGACGTTGCTTGCCAGTCCCACCGTAGTTCAAAATTTGAATTCCGGGAAGACCGCGCTCCGGCTCCTTGATTGGTGCTTTCCCTTTCCTCTGTTCATCCTGTCGACGAGTTGCAATGTTGGATCTTTGGCTGTCTGTCTGTGATAATCTATGAAAGACTGATTGCCTGGGTGCAGCCGTTGCAGCTGATAGTCTGCTAAAAGCTGAACTTCTGTTATGAGTTGGATGCTGCCTTTCCTGATGAGAGATAGGCACTGCATTTGCTCCTGTGAGAAGGGCTGTTGTGAACTTGGGGAGGCGAACGGCTTCAGCATATGATTTCTTCTTTCTGTGAACTACTGTTTGCCATGATCCTTCTTCTTGATCATAATTCCTTGATTCCCTGGACCATTGGGGTCCCCCGGCCCCCCAAAGATGAAAGTAGATCTTGTACTTTGTACATTCGAAAGACTGCAGATTGTAGATATGCAGACCTACTTGCTTCGATGCAACGGAAAAACGAAATAAACGTTCATCCAATTGAGCTGTCCTAAAATCGGACGCCTTGCCGCCAATAGTTGCTTGCAAGAGATATCCCACTGTTTCTTCAGTGAGACGGAAGGCACAACGGCCAATAGAGATAACCAGCAGAAATTCTGACTGACCAGAGGCTGGGGTGAAATTGATGGGAGAGCCAAAGCGGTCTAGAACCGCCGATTGAACACCAATTCCCGGGCGAAAGTCCAGGCCCGGGAGATCTGTTGTTGAGAGAGCCATGGAGGTTGGGAGGGGAGGGATTACCTGTTGAGAGGGGAGGAGGGATCAGATGGGGGTCAAACGGGCCCCCTCATGGAGCTCGCGGAGCGGAGGTTGCAGATCGGCGACGGGGAGTGATCTTCATCGGTCAGGTTTGGCGATCGCCGGCCAGAGGACCAGACCGCCGATCCGCATTTCTCGGAGCCCGCAACGTTGGCTCCAGCTCATCGGACAGATCGTGATTGTAGTAGCTTGTCAAGGATCAAGCTGCAGTATTGGAGGCAAGGCATGTCAGGTCATCGAGATGTTGTGGTCGTCCTGTGGTGCCGAGACGGCGATCAGCAGCTAGAAAGAGAACCATGAGTATGCGACAACGGTGTATGGCAGTGATACTCACTAGAGCTCTTCGGGAACGTGTTCGCCGGCGGAGAAGACGACAGCGTCGGGATAGGCAAGCTCCTTGTTGCCCTGCCATGGGAGAGCTTCGATCAGCAGTGATCCATGACGGTTCACGGCGACTAAGCACAGCGTCGAACTTACCCGGAGACGGCAGCGGCTGCAGTTTCTCCTGGGCAAACAAGGAACATGAAGATGAAAACAAGGGGGCAGCGTGCAGTTTTGGTTGAACGATGGAAGGAATAGGTGGTGCTTTCCATGGAAGGAGGACAGTCTCTAATGAGGAATCAATAGAATTGATTAGCGGCAATGAAGAGTATGGCAGTTTTGCCATTGTGGCACGGACTGCATTCAAGAGAGAAGGAAAGAGACGTTTAGATTTTCTCTGGACAGTCTGCCTTTCATTTGCATTGTACACGTACTATGCTATCGAGTTTTAAATTCGTTTTCACACAAATGCAAGCAAACAACATGATGCACGTTGAACTAGACAAATTTTTAATTAAAGAAAAATGGATCTGTATTGCTATTTGAATTAATTTATTTTGTTTGAAAACCTAGGTGTTACAAGGACCTCGCCGCAGGACCCCGACCACGCCCTCGACGTGATGGTCTCCTCCTCCTTCTCCGTTGCAGCCAACCCAATGTGTTGTTGGTTACAAGCCCAAACAGTATAAGGTAGGTCCACCTAGGATCTACCACACATGGGAGAGACCCTAGGTTGGACTAAGGAGGGAGTAGACAAGAGCCATAGGCTGGTAAGTAACACTCAATGCCATTTATGAGGGAGGTTATACCCCCTTACAACCCTAAGATCCTGATTATAATCTTGCCCTTGACCTAAGCGTCTTACAGTAATTTCCTTTCTCCTCTAAAGAAGGGTGGTAAACCCTAATAGACCAAAGCCTAAGGCTATTCAGCCCACTACACTTCTGGCCTATTTAGATCTTTATGGACCAATAGGAGCTAGGGGGAAGGGACACAGTGAGCCTCCCCCAACACGATGCCTCGCGGTAACTCCTCTCTCCCTCTAGTTTGATCTCTCAAAGAATGAACATGAACACTTGTTTTATCTAGTCAAGTTTTACCCGATGGATCTCACGCCTAGAGTAATTCATTTCTATCGACGACAGCTATTCTTTTAGTTGATGGATGTTTTCTCCACGATTAGTCTTTGTTCTAGAAAGTTCCGGGGTGTAGTAGGTACGATATAAATTTTTCGGTTGCACGTAGCACTGTACACTTTACATATAGTATATGGTTCCGGACGACGAACCTTATCAGCTAGAGTAAGTTCCGTAGGTGCTACTCGCAAAAAATAAAAAGTTCCGTAGGTGCTGCGGCCACCAAGACCGGATACATTGGATCGGACGCCCTGGAGTGGATAGGGGCAAAGACAGCGGCGGGAAATATCGGGCCGGCGGCCGTTGTTTCCGAGAGCTTCGCTGACATGGAAAGCCTCCCAGCCAAGAGAAAGATTCGGTCCAGCGCCAGTGCCCTGTCCGCGGCCACTTGGCTGGCCTGCAAATTGGAGGGCGTCCTGATTTTTGCGACACGGAGAATGAACCGAACCAAGTTCTGGGCAGCCGCTCAGTCGTGTGCTTACCTTCCTTTTAAAATGCACCCCCACCATTGTTCGGCCGAGTCCGGGGATGAGCCAGAAAGGAAGTTTACAAATTTATTTTCCTGATCTGATCGAGAATGGCGGACAGCAGCGCCGACGAGGCGGTGGATGCGGGCGGCGGCCAAACAAGCGACCCCGGCGCTTACGCGACCGAGCTGAAGAGGAAGCTGGACTTGTACTGCGCCGCCGTAGCCAAGACCATGGTGCGGTTTCTCTCTCTCTATCTCTCTCTCTCTCCCATACCATCGGACGTCTTTTCATTATTATCAACACAAGCGTGAGAGCGCGGTACTTCAATTTTTGGCTACGGTTCTAACGAGACAGAAAAGCAGCTAACAAGTGAAAAAGAATACTAATAAGTGCCTATAATTTCAGTTTTCCGATGTAGTGTTTAGTTTGTTCCTTCAATGGTTTGTTATCTTTATTAGCTAGCTAACTCTGTTGTGAGACACTGATATAAGTGGCTTTGGGTGGCAGAGCTCCACGGAGCTGATTCTCAGTCAGAATCGGCGAAAGCTGTACCAAATGTTGCTTTCAGGAGAAGTGTCAAGTGATTCTCTTTCTTGGCTATAGTTTATACTAGAGAACCATGAAAACATGCTTTCAATCAAAGAGTCACTTCCCCTTCAAAGTAGATCCTCACGAGAATCATTTCCAGACAATCTCTCTACCAAACATGCACAAAAGGGCTGATTGCCACCCTTTGATTTTGTAAAAACAACTTATGTAATTCGTGCTACATAACAGACGTGCAGAGAAAGCATTCATTTTCTTGTTCAACTGGGAAGCCCCACATGATATTATTCATATGGAACTAAAATACATTTTGTTGTTTCAGGAAGCAAAAACACAAGAATCTTCGCTGGACTACTCCGTCTCGGAAGCTTCAGACACTTCACAGTTGATTTTTCAAGCTTCTTTGGATGGTATTTTACAGATTCCTTAATTAACTGCATACATGAACCTTGCTATCAGTCCAAAAAAAATACATTCATGCCACAGGTAATATTAAAGTCAAACGATATACATTGGATATGCATCCGAATTTGCATTCCGGCACTGTGAAATGTTCACAGAACATGGATATGATCTGGAACATCTACTAAAAAGTGGTATGTTTATGGAAGGCTTAATTATAGACCTTTTCTTTGTTAGAATTTTGAATCATTAGTATTATGAGGTGATAAGGTGCGTGGAATTTTTTTTTTGGTTCAAACTCAGAACCAATTAAACATACCTAATATATGTAAAGTACACAAGTCCCCATTTGAGTTCTATATAGATAGTGGACCCAGAACCAGTTAAATATTAAGTCTGTAATTAAAAGCATTCATCAAAATTAGGACAGAGGGCAATTTATATTAGCATGTCAAGAGTAATTTATACGGGTTTATTTATTGACACTGTGATGGACATGCCTAAACACAAACTCAAATGTCTTTGAAATGCTGATGTTCATGGCAAGCCAGCTAACATTGGTACATCGAAGGAACAATCAAATGGTGATGGTGATCTTGAGGAGAATACCGACCCTACTGATTCCACCAGCTTCAAGAGACTGAGAAGGTAAATAAAATTGTTCAGTACAAGACTTCCCCAATATATTGATGAAAGCTAGCTCTCATCAAGATATTATGAGCAAACTTTCCCAACACTTGTTAAGACAGTACAAAGATTTCTTGTGCTGTAATAAATTACCCATCGAATGATTCAGGAAGCGGAACATAATGCTTGCTCCTAAAAAGGCACAAAGAATCCAATTACCATGCTCACATACATGCAAAACAACTTACTGGTGCATATTCTTACTATCCTATCCGTATGGATCCCTATAAGAGCATATTTTAAAATTAACGAAGTCACAAAAAGATTCTCGATGTCTACGTCACATCGAGCGCATCCCACGGAAACCACAACCTCGTACCTAATGTCGATGGGGACTTTGTCTCCCATTGAAAGGATATATAAATAGCCAAAGACTTGAAGCTAGGTGCGTTTGTTCCACCACAAAGAATCTAACCATGCATCTGGAGATCAGTTTGCCACACTGCTATTCCTTATATATTTCTGATGCCCTCCTTTCAATTTCTAAAGGCACAAAATGGGGCGGGCCTCATGACTGAAATCCCATTCATGTTCAAAAATATGTTAACATAGCATTGGTCACGGATCCCACCCCCGTGTACTTAGTTTGTACATTTTGTTTGATTTATAGACATCTTACACAATGAGAAGAGTTCAGAAAAATTGTTTTGGCAGCAAGAAAGGGCAATTAATTAGCTGTAGTGGAATTGTACAATCAACAGGACCAGAAAACAATGGAGTGGGCGGAGACTTTTCTATTCCAATGGTCGGGCCCTCGGCCCTTTTAGATTTGAAATCTCCTTCTTCAGTTGTGGCAGTCCTGTTAAGGTTCAAAATTTCCATACTCTTTAGATCACCTCTTAGCCCAACGTATATTGTTCTTGAAGACACAGAAGGGGGTCCACGCAGATCACCTAGCAAAGGAGTTCAACGATAAGACAGTGAAGAAAAGGGGAGTTGAAGCCCAGTTTCACCATAACTATATATGCCTATGCCAGAAAAGAGAGACACACGAGAGGGTAGTGTTTTGTCACGCTTATTCCGAAGGTGCTCTTCATGTTAGAGAGAGAGAGAGAGAGAGAGAGAGGGGACCGCCCTTTGGGGGAGGGGGCTGGGGGTGTCATCTGATACAATATTGAAACATTAAGGGTTAATAAGTGAAGTGATTGGCAGGATAGAGTGGACTTGATACTTTTTTTTTGCTACATCTTTGCAAATTCCACATTTTCACACTGCACCTAATTTAGAATAACATCTAGTTTCGCAATGTTAATATATGATCTAGCGATTCACACAAGAGGGGGTAGTGTTTTGTCACGCTTATTCCGAAGGTGCTCTTCATGTTAGAGAGAGAGAGAGAGAGAGAGAGAGGGGACCGCCCTTTGGGGGAGGGGGCTGGGGGTGTCATCTGATACAATATTGAAACATTAAGGGTTAATAAGTGAAGTGATTGGCAGGATAGAGTGGACTTGATACTTTTTTTTTGCTACATCTTTGCAAATTCCACATTTTCACACTGCACCTAATTTAGAATAACATCTAGTTTCGCAATGTTAATATATGATCTAGCGATTATGTACTTCCTTGCTGTTAGCTTCTTTCAGTACAAAATTTGGTTGCCTGTATTGTATACACAAGATATGTAATGTTAAAATATCTGTGCTGAATTTTGTTTGCCGATAAATTTTAATGTGGGATCAGATTGCTATCTAATCGAGAATCAGCAAGGCGGTCGAGGAAAAGGAAGCAATCTCAACTGAACAATCTCCATTCACAGGTTTCACGCAGTAACAGAACAATGCTTAAGATTAGTCCAGCTAAACCTAAAGACCCTCATGTGCATTGCAACACAATTTTCTAGATTTCCTTGTTAACAGCTGAGAATGCATCTTTGCTCAAGCGCCTGGCTGATGTGACGCAAAAATATAAGGAAGCTACCATTGATATTCAGACTATGCAAAGAAAGGTTCGTTCTTCTATTGTGTTCGACTTTTAAATCTTACATTTTTGTTTTGTTGCGAATGGCAAACTTTAGCTGCATCAATTCACATGATATTATGCATCATAAAGGAATGTTACTTATTGTTACTAGGCTCTTCATGTTGGACTAGCTCAATTTTTATATTTTTCCAAGGGACCACCAAAAGGAAAAAAAACTTATATTCACAAAAAAAAGAGAGGAAAAAGCTTATAACTTGTATCCATGGCTTCATTTATGTTTCACGACTACTTTCTAGCTGTTCCTTCCAAAAGTGCAAACACTGTGTTTCCTTTGATTGTTCTATTTCATATTCAAATGCAAGTAGCTATCATGGCGTCTTATAAATGAAGTACGAATAGCTTTGTTTTATCTTGTTTTTAAAATGCAATTTTATATCCTGATTTTTTTCCTTATAGTTTTCATGCTGAGATAGCATATTTCATTACAAGTGTGATAAATTGTAAGAACAAAAATGTACACACGCTGTACTAAATTTTTTTAGTATTAACTGTCTCAGCAATGTCTCATAAAATGTACACACGATGAGATACTGAATCAAAACTGTATAGACAGTTTGTGTTTTAAGAAAAGATCTGTAGTTGCGATGATATCATTGTAACGTACATATGGTTTCACCTAATAGATACACAAGCTTATACTCTGAACTTTATCCCTTTAATGCTTTATCACATCGTTATACATATGTTACCATTTAGTTGAATTCTCTTATGCAAAGTGCTGCAAATATAAAGGTAGAGAGTATCATGTTACCGACATTTTTGCCAGGTAAATATAGCAGAGGAAGCAGTGAGGAGAGTAACTGGAGCAAGCATGTTGGTATCACCCACTACTTCTGACATGCTTGGGAGCGGCGTGTCCTTCAACTCATATCCATCCGATGCTGCTTCTGCTGCAGTACCCGTTGAAGAGAGCATGCAACGTTCCCCAGGCGCCGTTGCAAGCGCAACATGTCCGGATCGAGCCTGACCTCCCAAATGCGGGTGAGGATCCGCCGGTGAGAGGGAAGTAATGCAGAGGATCTCAACTGCCCAAATGCAGCAGCTCTAGTGCTTGTGGCAGAATCTGCAGCAGTTAATGTAACATTTATCGTGATACGCAGACTTCAAGTGCTCGAGAGCTGAGTTTCTGCGTTCATGTGAGTTTAGCACCCTGCACCCCATGTACCTGGATAAGAACTAGACCCGTTATAGTACTCTATTTGCATTTCGGTGAGGAAGAATTGCAGGGTTGCCCTAATTCTGAGGCCCCCTATGATTTTACCCCTGTATTTTGAGATGAAAATGTTCGTTTGCCCTTGGTTTGCCCTCCCGTTAGAAAATACTTCCTCTATTTTTAATTATATGACACCTTTGACTTTTTTTTTAAACATTGACCAACAATATAGATTTAAATAATTATTTTTGGAATGTGAAATGAATATCGTCGAATTCATCGTCAAAAACACTTTAACTTATACACTTAGCTATTTACACAGATATTTATACATAAGACCAATGGTGAAAGTAACCAAAAAAAGTCAACAGTGTCATATACTCCCTCCGTTTTTTAAATATGATGCCGTTAATTTTTTGTTATTTTGACTATTTATTTTATATATAAATATTTGTGTAAATAGTTAAGTGTATAAGTTAACACTAAAATACTTTTGATGATTAATCCAATGATAATCATTTCACATTAAAAAGTAATTATTTAAATTTGTATTGTTGGTAAAAGTTTAACAAAAAAAGTCAAAGGTGTCATATAATTAAAAATAGAGAGAGTATTAAAAACGAAGAGGGTAACAAATTAGAAAAAATGATGGGTAGGGAAAATGACCGATTCGATGACCCCTCGTCCTCTGCCTCGCGACCTGTCCCTCCCATTCACGGGAGTACCCGTCCAAAGATCCCGACGATCAGGCGTATACGAGAAGCATGAGCGCGGCGGCATGGGCGCACCTGGTCAATAGACGAGGCGGTTTGGCAAGCTCGACATCTCCGATTTTCATGCTTAGAGCAAGCCCAACGAATGGACACACGCGTCAGGTTTTGTCAGATTTTTAGGTGAGCTGGATGAGAGAGGGAAGGGAGCTTGGCGCCGCAGCATGCGACCGTCCGGACACGTGCTCCAAGATTCGCATGTGTCCTGCCGTGTGAAGAGAAAAGAAAAGAGAACAGAGAGTTTGCATGACGAGTGGGTCCAGATGAATAGAAAGTAAGTATTGGAGGACGGTGGCGAGACAACTTGTTGGAGGAATTCATCTCTAGGCTGGTCTCAAGATGATATAAAATACACCAGAGCCAAACACTTGTCTCAACTATTGAACCTGCTCTTAGGCGTCATGTCGACATGCCTGGGTTATCGCCGGCAGGTAAGACCTGTTGCACGGGGGCAATGTGATCTGGGGTATGTAATATCTGACATGAACGATCGATTCCTCTCCAAACAGTATGTAACAAGAGCTTTTTTTTTTCTACTATAGATTTGCCTGTGCGTTGCAACGGGAGATAAAAAAGATTTTAAAATTATTAATGTAACTAAGAAATATTTGAGGCTTTTTTTTTGCGCTAGAAATATTTGAGATGATATGCTGACGGCTGCGTGAACAAATGAAGGAGCGGGTTAAGTTGCAGATTTAAGGAGGCGGAGCAGATTCTACTTCACGTGATTGTTACCCAGCAAAACGGATGCCGAATAACACAGATGATAAATGATGTGCTAGTTTATGCACCAGCCAGCAGCTTGTTTTCACGGCAAACAAGCAAAGAATCCTTACTTACGTGAAGGAGACGAGTGTTTTACTCAACAAAACACCAAAGCGAACTGTATGAAAATAATAGATGCAAACTGAATTGATTGATTCTCGAGAGAGAATTTCTGACGACCTCTACGCTATATATATAAGTTACACAAAATAATATCTCAACTACCAGCTAAACGTAATCCCTTCTATCTCTAATTACCGACTCCGTCGACACCTCGCACGATTAGTCCGTCTCCGAAGCCATCACGCCGGCCTGCTTTCAAAATACTTCACCCGCCTGTCATCTCCTGAACAGCCACCCAGCACAGCGCCATGCACATCACACGTTCGTTCCAAAACTTTACCAATTTTTCTATCCAACAGTGATCAAGCCAGCTACGATCAAAGGGGGGATCAAGCGATGATCGAGCAGCGATCACGTGCTATAGCTGGTGCGAGAGTCGTGGATAAAAAGACGATTCTTGTATCACGCAAGACTTGCGGCAGCGGACGAGAACACGACTGGCACCCACGATTCGCTAAAGGCGTGAGTTCATCAGCGGGGCGGCGAGAGGAAATTGCAAGGCGAGAAGGGGAAGAAAAAAGAAAGAAAAGGAAATAAGAGAAACGGAATGAACCGAAATTGGAACGGAACGAATTGAAAAAAATTGGCACGAATGGACTCGCCCACTGAGTCTAACTTCGATGGCTTGCTGCGTGGCGAAAAACAGGGAAAAAAATAGAAAAAAAATGCCTAAGCAAGGATTCGAACCAAACCTGCTGAGAAGAAGGGTGCAGCTCAACCACAAGACCAGTCGTCGCTTTGTTAATATATGCGATTTGTTTTTTATAAGACCAAATTAAGAACAACTCGGACATTTGATTTGAGACAAATTCGACACGAATAAAATCTTGGTATGACGAAAAACGAAAAAAGAGTTTGACGATCTCTTTCTGACTTATTATGTAGTAGAGAGGCTTTACATCGCTAGTCGTTGTTTTTTCTTCGTGATTTGAGTCAAAGTAATAGAATTTTGCACTTAAATATATTGAACCCCATAGTTCCTACTTCCTAGTTTTGTTCTTGCCCCCACATAGCGGGAGAAGAGAAAACCTCTGATGGTAATCCTATCACGTGCTCATTGGTTAAATGGGATTTTCTTATTCAGGACAAAATTGAGAAACAACAACGGTAGTCTAGCATTGGGTATTTGGCTACCCAATAGACTTCTGTTCATATTGTTTAACTGAGACAATCTATGCTTTTTTTGGGGTATTTGCTCAGAAGTAGGTGTGATATAGAATAGAGTCAGTGAACAGAACCTTGAAGGCCACATTGGTCCAAACAGACACTTTAGTGGCGGGCGGGATGCCCCGCGGAGGATGCTATTGCTCTCCAAAAAGAAGCACTACTACAAAAGCTTGCAAACCAAAAAAAAAGGCGGATCTACAAGCCGAGCCTGGACGGGCCCAAGCCAGCCCGCAACAGCCTCATCGTCGCGGATCTGTGCCACCGCAACAAGCTCGAGAACACGGAACCCGGCATGCCCCGCCGAGGATGCTGTCGCTGTCCACATTGAAGCACTACTATCAAAGCAGCGCTGCCTCCCCCCTTTGCCATGGTGCTGAGGCGCCGCTTCGTCGCGGATCTGCTATGAAGGACAACGTTGCCGCCCACTAGATAGAGCCACCTCTGGGAGATCACGTCGCCTGGGGAGGGGGCCCGGCACGTGGGTCACTGTCGCGGCAAGGGTCGGCCGCCTGAGGAAGATAACGAGAGAGAAGTGGTGGGGCGGCATGTGACAAAGGTCGGAGTGGGTCGCCATCATTCGAGCGCTAGGCGAGGGAGATAGAGTGAGACAGAAGAGGAGGGGCGCACGCCAGAGGAGTAGAGCTGGGCGTGAGAGTGAGTGGCAACGTGAAGTACAAATATGAGGCGTTAATGTGGCTAGGATTTCCTTTTGTATGGTGGAGGTGTTTGGGTTGGGTGATGGACTTCACGCTAAACAAATGGGCCTCAGGACAGCACTGACGGACGTTGACGTTAGTGGTCCGGTCCTTGAAGAAGAAAAATCATTGTTGGGCCTCACTAAAGCCCACCGATATTTGAGGACTTCTGACATCAAAGAGTACATCACTGCTTTTGATTAGCTGACTTTTCCATTGAGTTTACTGACATATCCAGTAAAGCTCTGTTTTTGGTACATGCGCATTTTCTAATGTTGCCAACTCCCTATCGAGTAAAGCTATCATGATATTTTCTTACTCACATTCTAACTTTAACCGTAAACTAGTCGTCTCTGATTTAATATGCTGTATTCGGTTTATTCTTTTTCTATTAACTCAAGCGTATGGAATTCTTGATATTTGCATGCAGTTAGCTAGGACAAGCATCCACTCTCATCCCATTTACATTAACATGGGCTCAAAAGTTATAATTAATACAATATAAGTCCAATGAATTGGCAGAGCTCGGTATGGTACAATCCACACAACTTTATGTGAGAAGTGACATTTATCATCACAGAAAAGAAACAAAACAACGCAAAAAGAAAAAGAAAAAGAAAAACAAGAGAAACAGAGGCAACATCAGCATTGGGAGCAGCCCGCCAGCCGAGCAGAGCAGCCTCCGCAACCGACAACAATATCCTTTCTTCTCTCGTCTTCTCCACGTAATGTGAGCAACCAAATCAACAATATGAGAGCGGCGCCTCCTCCTGCTCCCGCCGCGCAGCTCTCCCGCTTCTCCTCTCCCATCGCCCCGTCCCGGCGTCTCCTCCTCTCCTTCCCTCGCGCACCTGCCGCCGCCGCCGTCTGCCGCTCTGCTTCGGCATCAGCCGTCGCCCGCTCCATCTCCGTCTCCGTCGAGGAGCCGCGACGCCGCCTCATCCTCCACCAGCACGAGAGAAGCGCCGCGGCAGGGTCGCTCCACGAGAGGTGTGCGTGCTGGTTTCGTTCTTAGAATGATTTCGCAACCCATGAAATGCAGGCTGCTTCACTGCTCGTCTGTCGCCTGGGGAGGGGGCCCGGCACGTGGGTCACTGTCGCGGCAAGGGTCGGCCGCCTGAGGAAGATAACGAGAGAGAAGTGGTGGGGCGGCATGTGACAAAGGTCGGAGTGGGTCGCCATCATTCGAGCGCTAGGCGAGGGAGATAGAGTGAGACAGAAGAGGAGGGGCGCACGCCAGAGGAGTAGAGCTGGGCGTGAGAGTGAGTGGCAACGTGAAGTACAAATATGAGGCGTTAATGTGGCTAGGATTTCCTTTTGTATGGTGGAGGTGTTTGGGTTGGGTGATGGACTTCACGCTAAACAAATGGGCCTCAGGACAGCACTGACGGACGTTGACGTTAGTGGTCCGGTCCTTGAAGAAGAAAAATCATTGTTGGGCCTCACTAAAGCCCACCGATATTTGAGGACTTCTGACATCAAAGAGTACATCACTGCTTTTGATTAGCTGACTTTTCCATTGAGTTTACTGACATATCCAGTAAAGCTCTGTTTTTGGTACATGCGCATTTTCTAATGTTGCCAACTCCCTATCGAGTAAAGCTATCATGATATTTTCTTACTCACATTCTAACTTTAACCGTAAACTAGTCGTCTCTGATTTAATATGCTGTATTCGGTTTATTCTTTTTCTATTAACTCAAGCGTATGGAATTCTTGATATTTGCATGCAGTTAGCTAGGACAAGCATCCACTCTCATCCCATTTACATTAACATGGGCTCAAAAGTTATAATTAATACAATATAAGTCCAATGAATTGGCAGAGCTCGGTATGGTACAATCCACACAACTTTATGTGAGAAGTGACATTTATCATCACAGAAAAGAAACAAAACAACGCAAAAAGAAAAAGAAAAAGAAAAACAAGAGAAACAGAGGCAACATCAGCATTGGGAGCAGCCCGCCAGCCGAGCAGAGCAGCCTCCGCAACCGACAACAATATCCTTTCTTCTCTCGTCTTCTCCACGTAATGTGAGCAACCAAATCAACAATATGAGAGCGGCGCCTCCTCCTGCTCCCGCCGCGCAGCTCTCCCGCTTCTCCTCTCCCATCGCCCCGTCCCGGCGTCTCCTCCTCTCCTTCCCTCGCGCACCTGCCGCCGCCGCCGTCTGCCGCTCTGCTTCGGCATCAGCCGTCGCCCGCTCCATCTCCGTCTCCGTCGAGGAGCCGCGACGCCGCCTCATCCTCCACCAGCACGAGAGAAGCGCCGCGGCAGGGTCGCTCCACGAGAGGTGTGCGTGCTGGTTTCGTTCTTAGAATGATTTCGCAACCCATGAAATGCAGGCTGCTTCACTGCTCGTCTTATGGGTGATGATGGATGCAAAGCACAACAATGGCCTTCTTCAACCACCCACTTGTGATTGCCACAGATTTTTAGACTCTTTGATATTTTATTTCCATGTTGTATCAATTTTCATCATCTTTTTTAGCTATGTGGTCTGCAAAATTACAAGATGTGTGTGTTTTCAAATTATTTCAGAGTTTTTACTTTTCTACCACAACGGATTTGTAAATTAACCTGATTTGATATAAGCGTAGGTACCAGCTCAAAAACAAAAGATGGAGGCCGGTATTTGTTCTCGAGACTAGCGGATCACCAAGCCCCGAGGCCCCTGACGACCAAGACTTCGAGGATGACAGTGGCTTCCTTGGTAGAACAAGGCTGGGCAGACTCATCCAAGCTGCTGGTAGGAAGCTACTTGAAAAGCTGAATTCTGCCAGAACCAAGTCGCCAGCGAAGATATTTCTCGTGCTCCTAGGCTTCTACACCGCTAACGCCTTGTCAACGATCTTAGGACAGACAGGTGACTGGGATGTTCTTGTTGCTGGTATTGTTGTGACTGGAATCGAACTGATCGGCAGGCTCATGTACAGCAAAGCTTTTGCTAGGCCTCCTGGGAGATTTCAATCTTTTATTACATTGGTGAACTACTGGAAAGCTGGCGTGTGTTTAGGCCTTTTCGTTGACGCCTTCAAAGTGGGTAGCTGAGTTCAGGCGATCATCTTCTGATGTCTACCTATTACACAAATTGAGTAGGGATGTAAATTTGGGACCCTTAGGTAACCTCCAAACCATTTTAGTTCAAACAAATGAACTAGCTTTTCAAAATGAGGGCTCAGTTTAGAAAAGTAGTTCATTTCATTGAACTAAATTGAAATAAAGAGCTTCAGAGGTGACCTTTAGGACCGCCAATTACACCCCTAAAATTGAGCATCAAGAGATCATTAAGTGTGTAGATATGTTGAAGTTCTTATGCCTTTTCATGTCATGTAATTATGTAACCCTATTCTGATGAGTATTTCAGCTTAACTGGCAATAAATAAAGTCAAATGTAACTGTGTTTATATCTTGGGGAAAGATGACGGACTTGCCTTGTAACAGTTGTCCATGAGTCCATCCGTTTTCTTGTCTCCTATTGAGTTTTCTACACCATTTGTTTCCTAATACATATATGCATTTTCCAATTTTGGCAATTCCATGTTATATACAGTTATCATTTTGTTTTAGGAAAGGGGGATATATTTCAATATTTCAGGCGTTGCATTGACAAATGCATATAATTGTTCATAACCTCAAGCAACAAGTAATTGAGGAAGCAAAAGACATCAAACACACACGCAATAGTGTTCACAAGTTTATGACTAAATTCTATTGCTAAAGAGCCAACAATTATTTGCATAATTCTTCGTAACGATGGTTTCAAGCACAAGGTACCTCTACCTTATTGTGGGTCGCTCCTTCTTCTGCAATAGCGACCAGAAGCGAACCCAACGTGTCCCCTGAAGATCACCTGCGTAGAAGTAAAAACTTGTGCTATGTTTAAAACCATATCATTTTAGCTTAGTCATATTGCCCAACATACAGTACAAATTCCAAACAAGATTTTGTACCAAGGTTCCTATTAAATCCATGTATAGAATCATAAAACATATGGTGAAAATTTAGGGGAGGTATATTGAAGAAAACTTGTACAACTCTCTAAATATTTCTAGCAATATGGCTATCAAAGAAAAGATGTCGCATAGACCCATTAAAAATACATGCACAACACTTTAGACTTCCTTTCTACTATATTTTTGCTGGATTATCTAAGGTTATGACTACACCTTTAGGCAAGTAAGATACGAAAATTTTAATCTTTATAGCCCATTTTAATTTTCATGATTATATGGTACAACATTTAAAACCACCAATCTGTTGTACATAGGCCAACCAGTAAATTTTCTGGTCTGCTTAAAGACCAAAAGAAGTATCTCTTTGAACTGTTAATTGAGCATCCATAACTGTAGCTCTAAGTTGGTGCCAGCTAATAAAGTTATATACAATTATCATAATATTTTGGTTTACATTCCACTCCTAACTTCAAATGTGAAATTGTCTAATCCCCATGAATGTGAGTTAGTATTGCTGTATGTGGTTAATGCTTGTAGCATATTTGACTCAAGTCTAGCAAATGGTTGACATTAGCTTGCGGTTAGCAAGGGCAAGCATCCACTCGCATTTCCTGTTACTTCTGCTTCTCTTTATTTTCATCATTAACGTTGCCTCCAAAGATTAATTTTAATTCCAGTGAATTGACAAATCTCTGCCTCAAATAATCGACACAAAGGATAATTGCTCCCACACCACATATAAGAGTGATCATCTCCAAAATCCCATCGGTAAAGAAGCCTTCTCCTCAACACCACTCCTAAGTCTACTTCTCTCTCCAATATACAAACAGCTCCAAAGTCAGACATATTGATTCCTGTTTTACCCCTGCCTCTTTCTCCTACCTCAATCCAAATCGAAACGAATCTGATTAAAAAAATGAATCGAGGTGACGGCGACGGAGAGGGAGGGGTCGTCGCAGGCCACGATGGCGGTGGGAGGGAGGGGGTTCGCGACGGGCTGGCGACGCCGGACGCCCCCGCATCGGACGCGGCCGCTCCGGCGTCAGGAGAGCCGGCGCGCGCTAGCCGGGCCACGCGAACTCGCCATGCTGCCTCTTGCCGTGCGCATCCAGGGCACGGCGGGCACGCCGAGGATCGTCGGGAGGCGCGAGTTGCAGCTTCGGTGAGAAGGAAGGGGGGCGTGAGCTGCAGGCGAGAAGAAGTTGTGACCGTGTGCGGCAACACATGGAAGAAGTGGGGAGCAGGGGGCGTCGGTGCGTGCGGCTGGGG
>LAPY01003177.1:11398-24004 GCA_000970635.1 Eragrostis tef | reverse complement strand
TGGCGGCGCCCCGCCGCCTCATACTCTTTCGACACGGGGGAGCGCGCCGCGGGGGATCGCTTCATGAGAGGTACGTGCGTGCTGGCTGCGTTCTTCGAATCGCAACCCATGAAATTCAGGATGCCAGATTTATTACCTCACATTTGATAGTAGGATCAGTTTTTTTACGAACAGTGTTGGGTCTCTGTGATCCTAACCAAGTAACTATGGAGTTGGATTGACCATCCATTGGGTTTGTTACAAATTCCCCATCATCCAACTTCGGTATGCCAAAAGCATAGAGAAACCGAGCTCTCCATGAATTATCCAAAAAAAAAATCTCCATGAATTATCCAAAAAAAAAAGAGCTCTCCATGGAGGCCTGTTTCTCCCCGCGTCCAATCACCACATTGAAGTCTCCTCTCCTTGGTAGTCACAACCCACGGCGGCAAGAATTCATGCCGGCCGCAACCTGTTCTTCACTGCTCGTCCTAACCGAAGTGATTTGGCCATTGACGATCTCAGGAAATTGGCAATAATTTCAGTAGTAATAGGTCGGCTTAAAGACGAAAGGTGCTTCACTGCTCGTCCTATTGGTGATGGGTGCAAAGCACAACAATGGTCTTATCTTTAACCACACATTATAATGTCGTTGCTATAGATTTCAGGATATTTTATATTTTCTTTGCATTTTTGATCAATTTAAATAGATATGTATGCATTGAGCCAAGTTTATAAATTTGCATGGTTCAAGGTATCTAACTCATATATTTTTATCAGAGGGACCGAGGGAGTTTCTTTTTAGCTGTGGAAAAATTGGTAAATAGCCGAACCCTCAATTTTTCAGCATTTAATTGATCTCGGCTAAGTAACTTTAGCAGCAATGGTCTGCAAAAATTAGATGGAAGCAAGTCTACAAGATGTGTACATTTTAAAATAGATGAAAACAATAGGCTGAGAGACGAAAGGTACTTCACTGCTTGTCCTATGGGTCATGGGTGCAAAGCACAACAATGGCTTATATTCAACCATCCACTATAATGTGTTTGCCCCAGATTTTCAGAATCATTGATATTTTCTTTGCATGTTTTTATCAATTTTCAGTATCTTTTAGATATGAACACAATAGGCAGTAGCTATGTTCTTTGCATGTTTTATCTTTTAGCCATGAACACAGTAGGCAAATCATTCGAGAGTTACTTTGCTACCCCAACAGATTTCTAGATAATGCGATTTGATATATGTAATTTGTGTAGCTACCAGGTGAAAAACAAAAGATTGAGGCCGGTATTTGTTCTGGAGACTGGTGGATCACCCAGCCCTGATGACCAAGACTTCGAGGATGACAGTGGCTTTCTTGGTAGAACAAGGCTGGGTAGACTCATACAAGCTGCTGGTAGGAAGCTAGTTCAAAAGCTGAACTCTGCCAGAACCAACTCGCCCACGAAGATATTTCTTGTGCTCCTAGGCTTCTACACCGCCAATGCCTTGGCAACGATCTTAGGACAGACGGGTGACTGGGATGTCCTTGTTGCTGGTCTTGTTGTGGCTGCAATCGAAGGGATTGGCATGCTCATGTACAGAAAAGCTTTTGCTAGGCTTCCTGCGAGATTTCAGTCTTTCATTGCATTGGTGAACTACTGGAAAGCTGGCGTGTGTTTAGGCCTTTTCGTTGATGCCTTCAAATTGGGTAGCTGAGTATAAGCGGTCATCCTCTGATGTCAACCTAGCATACTGTTGTTGATAGAGTGTTCTCACAATAACAAAAGATATAGCACAACTACTATCACTGCTCGCAGTGGCGAAGCTAGGTACAACGTACTGAGTGCATATGCACCCAGCGTGAACTGCACATGTACGTATAAAGATCAGAATTTCACCATGTATTTTGTCATACATCCACATTTTCAAGAAGTGATGCACCCCCCATCTACTGTACTCTAGCTTCGCCTCTGATTGCTCGAATGGCATTCACCCTTAGTGTTGGAAGATTGGGTGTAGCTGAAGTTAATAAATTTCTTGGAAGTTTGCTACGAAGTTTGGATCAGGTTATTCTTGTTGAGAGACTGTTTTCTTTTGAAGGAGGGCATGATGTGAGCAAATTGAGCATCAAGAGACCATTAGCAAGTTCTTATGCTCTTTCATGTAACCCTATTCTTATGAGCATTTCAGCTTATCTGGAAATTAATGATACTGAAAATTGTAACAGTTCGTCCATGAGTCCATCGCAGCTTGTGATAAGCTGTTTTCCATCTCCTATTGGGCTTATTACTCCATCTGTTTTCTAATACCATGTGCATTTTCCAATGTGAGGAAGTCCACGTTCTGTAAAATTATCATGATATTTTTATTTGCATTCCACTTCACACTTCCACTGTGAAATTGTCCAACTCCTCGCGAATGTGATTTAGCATTGCTCTAAGTGGTTAATGCCTGTATTGTTGATATTAGAATGTGGTTAGCTGGGAGCCTGGGACAAGCATCCACTCGCATTTCCTGTTACTTCTGCTTCTCTTTCTTTTCGACATTGATATTGCCTCCGGAGTTCTAAAGATACTTTCAATGAGTGGGCAGAGGTCTGCCTGGTATAGTCGACACAACGTTCTATTAGAAGTGACATGTAACATCACTGAACAGAAAAAAGAAAGAACCAAATAAAAAAAATGGAAATAGAAACAGAGGCGACAGAAGCGGCTTGTAGAAACAAGCAGCAGCAGAGCAGCCTCTCATCATATCCTTTCCTCTTCTCTCTCCATGTAATCAACCAAGAAACTCAACCAAGATGAGAGCTGCGCCTCCTCCTGCTCCCGCCGCGCTGCTCTCGGGTGACTGGGATGTTCTTGTTGCTGGTCTTGTTGTGGCTGCAATCGAAGGGATTGGCATGCTCATGTACAGAAAAGCTTTTGCTAGGCTTCCTGCGAGATTTCAGTCTTTCATTGCATTGGTGAACTACTGGAAAGCTGGCGTGTGTTTAGGCCTTTTCGTTGATGCCTTCAAATTGGGTAGCTGAGTATAAGCGGTCATCCTCTGATGTCAACCTAGCATACTGTTGTTGATAGAGTGTTCTCACAATAACAAAAGATATAGCACAACTACTATCACTGCTCGCAGTGGCGAAGCTAGGTACAACGTACTGAGTGCATATGCACCCAGCGTGAACTGCACATGTACGTATAAAGATCAGAATTTCACCATGTATTTTGTCATACATCCACATTTTCAAGAAGTGATGCACCCCCCATCTACTGTACTCTAGCTTCGCCTCTGATTGCTCGAATGGCATTCACCCTTAGTGTTGGAAGATTGGGTGTAGCTGAAGTTAATAAATTTCTTGGAAGTTTGCTACGAAGTTTGGATCAGGTTATTCTTGTTGAGAGACTGTTTTCTTTTGAAGGAGGGCATGATGTGAGCAAATTGAGCATCAAGAGACCATTAGCAAGTTCTTATGCTCTTTCATGTAACCCTATTCTTATGAGCATTTCAGCTTATCTGGAAATTAATGATACTGAAAATTGTAACAGTTCGTCCATGAGTCCATCGCAGCTTGTGATAAGCTGTTTTCCATCTCCTATTGGGCTTATTACTCCATCTGTTTTCTAATACCATGTGCATTTTCCAATGTGAGGAAGTCCACGTTCTGTAAAATTATCATGATATTTTTATTTGCATTCCACTTCACACTTCCACTGTGAAATTGTCCAACTCCTCGCGAATGTGATTTAGCATTGCTCTAAGTGGTTAATGCCTGTATTGTTGATATTAGAATGTGGTTAGCTGGGAGCCTGGGACAAGCATCCACTCGCATTTCCTGTTACTTCTGCTTCTCTTTCTTTTCGACATTGATATTGCCTCCGGAGTTCTAAAGATACTTTCAATGAGTGGGCAGAGGTCTGCCTGGTATAGTCGACACAACGTTCTATTAGAAGTGACATGTAACATCACTGAACAGAAAAAAGAAAGAACCAAATAAAAAAAATGGAAATAGAAACAGAGGCGACAGAAGCGGCTTGTAGAAACAAGCAGCAGCAGAGCAGCCTCTCATCATATCCTTTCCTCTTCTCTCTCCATGTAATCAACCAAGAAACTCAACCAAGATGAGAGCTGCGCCTCCTCCTGCTCCCGCCGCGCTGCTCTCCCGCTTCTCCTCTCCCCTCGCCCCACCCCCGCGCCTCTTCCTCCTCTCCGGCCCTCGCGCACCTGCTGCACGGCGCTCGGCTCCGGCGTCCGCCGTCGCTCGCTCCATCTCCGTCTCCGTCGAGGCGCCAGCAGCCGCCGCGGAGACGGCGTCCGCAACAGCGGCGCCGCGCCGCCGCCTCATCCTCCTACGGCACGGGGAGAGCACCGCGGGGGGTCGCTCCACGAGAGGTACGTGCGTGCTGGTTGCGTTCTGGGAATGATTTCGCAACCCATGAAATTCATGGTGCCAGATTTATTACCTCACATTTAATTTTAGCATCAGTTACTATGGAGTTGGATTGGCCATACATTGGGTGTGTTGCAAATTCGTGATGATCAGAGCTCGGTTAGACTATTCCCAGTGCGCTATATCCAAAGCTGCCATGTCATCTAGAGACTGATTAATTGCTAGTATGAGGATACTACTACTCCAATGCACAGTATCGTGTTGCAATATTCAATATCAAAGCAATTAATTGTTGCATGAGCTTGTGATCCTTTGTTCCAAATGAAGTTTGTGGCTGTTTATATCACTTCCATCAAGTAGCAAATTCGAGATAAAACAATATTACAAATAGAGAACCATAAAAAAGATATAACTTAAACATGATTAACATTTTTGTTTGGACGTCCAAACTTTTGCCAAATGTGCTCAAGAAAGTCATTTATAAGCTGGATATGAGTTGGGCGAGCTCGAATGTTGAAATAGGGAGACCAATCTCCTAAGGCACTGACAATGCGTAGGAACAAGGGTCTTCTCATCCTGAACCTTCTGCAATAGGTTTTGGCCGAGTACAGTGGGTTTCCTGACAAATAATCATCCACTGGTTGCTGATGGTATTTTTCATGAGGCCTTTCCACATAATTCCTTGGATCACTTCGGCTCTGAGATTGGTGAAGAGCTTCAGCCACACCCTTCAAATTCACTGCGATCTCCCCGACTAAGTCATCTAGGACGTCTTCCTCGGCAAGGGATTCATTCAGTGTGTATAACTCCATTGGATCAATGGAGTCCTCCATGTCGTGATCATCATGATCTTCTGACTCGTGACAAATGACCGTCTGTCATTTTGTGGGGGGTGAAGAGGTGGGTTAGGTGTGCCTCTGTATGCTTTGCTCTGCTATATATAGACGGGTATGGAGAATACATGCAGTCAAGTTCACACTAAAGAATTTGTGGAGTCGGCAGTTATGGTCACATTCACAAAATATGTAACGTCCAGGAAAGAATGTGTGGAGTCGGTAGTCAAGTTCACATTCAACAAATAGGTAACGTCCAAAAAACATTTCATGGTTCAATTTACTACTGTCGATAGATTGAGCAAAACTGCAGTTTGATTCAACGATACATCTTCCACAGAGTTCGGCACTGACAAAATTTGATACATAGTTGTCTAGTACTAAGTGATAAAACGGAAGGTACACTAATCTTCAGGTCCATGTTCACTATTCATCTTGTTCAATCATCTTCAGCATTCTGTCCATTGCCTTCTCATGGTTAGCCATGGCTTGTTCACTCATCTTACTAGTGTTTTTATTTATGAGTGAAGTGTACACTTCAAGCAATTTTGCCTTTTTGTTCTCGGCTGCTCGGCTGACAAATGCTGTTGAACCTCTGTCACCTTCTCTCGATCTTTCTTAGCTGCAGTCTGAGTTTGAATTACTTTCTCTATCTTTTCTCCGAGCAACACAACACCATCCATCACCTCCCGTGTCTTGCGTTTGCCACTGCGTTCTGCCTTAGCTGCATCAAATTGCAAGTTTACTAAGATGTTTCTAGTAAGAAAATACTACAACATTCTTAAATTTGCGTATCCAATCCTGTAAAAGGTTTACAAATCTGCATATCAAATCCTCTGTTTGACATTATCTCTTAAATTTGTTTAACACCTGGTTCAGATTCTAACTGAAAATTCAGAGAAAGATCATGTCGTTTCATGACAGTACGATGACCTAAGATGTGCTATGACAGACTTCTGCTGCAGTATGAATTCTCCGTAATTAGTAATCGAAACAAAAATTGTACCAACGAATTTGTTAATCGAAACCTACCATTGTTGGTTGGCTGGAGACGACTCAATACTAGTTCTGCCAGTGGAAACGCCGGGTCACCATCCTGCAGGTGCAGCAGGGGCAAAGGCAGCCGCAGCGGCTGCAACAGGGGCACCTTTGACTTTCCCAAATGCAGCTGCCTGCGAACTCGATCAAGGTGATGCGGCATAGGCGCGGCCGATGTGTTCTTGCGAGTACACACCTCTGGGAAGCACGTCCATTATTGAAACATAAGTTTTGGTTGAGCTGCAAACTTGCAATGGTTCATCGGAATTGCTTTGTTTGCGTTGGAATCTGTCACAAGGCACTAACCACTATGACAGCATTTCCTGTAGAACTGGTGCCAACCTATGTTGTACCTGATGTCTCAATATTGCTCTGACATTTTGTACAAATGAAATGCTGCGTCACTTCTGAAACATTATTCCTCTAATTCCCCAAAAATGTTCAGATACATTGACATTATTCCTCTAGCCATCGAAAGTTGTTTAGATAAATTGAGAAAAACAAAATTGGACTCGATAGGATGAAATTAAGAATTTCGGAAAAAGGCCATGAAAAAGGTACATAATGTATAAAGGCATCATGTAGAATCTGTACAGTGAGTATCACTGAGCATTTTGGTCTTGTTTCAAGTGTTACATAGCCGGTTCTGATGCAACAAAGTAGAATTCTTTTATGTCTTTTCCTTTCATTGATGGCCTCGTATTGTTTAATACTGGGGAAACAGCACTTAATATCAATTTCTTTGTAATCAGATCATGACAGACCACTAAGCAAATCTGGAAGAGCTGATGCAATCAGTGTTTCTGATAAACTTCAACAAATGGGTTGGATACCTGAGCTTATTCTATGCAGGTGCGTTCATAGCTTGTAGGAGGGAACAGTTATAGATCTTTCATTGTTAACGATGAGTATAATGCATGAATGTTTCTAGGTTCAGTTTTTTTTAAAGTATTAATATCATCGTTACTACCTATTCTGATGGTTTGTTTGTGTCAAGGAGTGCTTTATGCTAGTTTTTCACTTAGAATGCAATGTATTCATTGTTGCATTTTTTTGTGAATATTCTTCCAATTATTTCTTCAACCTGTTTTAATGGACATACGTGCAAATAGAACTTCATTACACCGTCATGCTACTGTGCCACAATTTTTGAAGCCAATCTTTTGTTTTGTACTTTGACATACTTATTTATTATTCAGTGTCTCTGAAATAAAGATGATAAATTAGACTATATATGAACTAACATTTTAAATATTGAACATACATTAATCATCATAATTTAATCCTCCTTATAATGTAGTGATGCTACTCGTACAAAAGAGACTCTTAAGGTCCTGCAAGAGCATGTTCAGGGGTTGTCTGAAGCAGTTGTCCATTTTATCCCAAGTTTCTATTCGATTGCAGCAATGGATGGTCAGACTGCAGAGCACTTGCAAAAGGCAATCTGTGAATATTGTAGTGATGATATCCTAACTGTCATGTGAGTCTTCTTTTCATTTTGGTGGATTTTCTTTTGTTCCACAAAACATGCTTGGATTTCCAAATCAGAATCTTGTATAGCCGTATTTTGTATTTCTCACTGCTGGACCTATCATGAAGCTTTCTTAGAACAAATACAGGTGCATGGGACATAACAAAGGATGGGAGGAAGCAGCTTCCATGTTTTCTGGCGATTCAGTTGTCCTAAAGACATGTAATGCTGCATTGCTAGAAGCTGTTGGTAAATCATGGGTTGAGGTTAGTATTATATTTACATAAATGTAATGAACTCGTCAATTTTCTCTTTGGTTCAGTCATCGTGACAAAATGCAGAAAATTTACATGCAGGCATTTTCTTTGGCTGGTCTCGGAGGATGGAAGCTTCATGGAATTGTAAAACCATAAATTGTTGTACCTAACGGATAGATGCATTTTTGTAGTTTTTTTTTTCTTTCATTTTGCTTTGTGTAGCTGTTTACTTGTTTCTATAGGTATTAACTGCGTAGATAGATGAGACTAATACAATTTTTCTTACCTTCCACAAGGTCCTTAGTTTTGTTGCCTATCTGATCTAAGATGAATTGAATTGGTAAACATAATCTGGTCACATCAGTTTAAAGCGATTAAGGTAGTGCATGGATGGACCTAATGTCATTGTGGAGACAATTGCTAGTTGGGTATGCCTTTATACGGGTTAAAGACCCTCACCCACATTTCTCGCAGGCTACAAATAACGGGCTGGGTAAGATGAATTGAATTGGAAAAGAAAAAAAAAGAGTCAGCTCTGAATACTAAATGTACACACTCATGGGACAGACACGCATACGCATGGACATAGCACATTCTTTTACACATTCATCATCGCTTCATGTAAAAAAAAAGTTATCTCGAATATGCTATGCTTGAAATAGACAGGAGTTATATATTGACTCTTACCTACCTAAACAAACCATGTGAGATTATTTTAGCAACTCAACTTCATTTTTAGGCCTGTCGAGATGAAACCACAACTAACAGGCTACAAATAGGCTGAAGTGTTACAAACACTACTAACAATGAAGAGACAAAACATAAAGAGACATTGTGGAGGTATGGCTGCCTCTTTTAGGTTATATATAGTAAATGTCTGAGTTATATTGTGTAATCAAAAAACAAAAAAGAATGTAGATTGAGGAACATCAGTATAATAGCCGAAAGAAAGTAAGGGAAAGATAATCTGAATAAAATTCCATTTAGACTTAAATTCTGACGTGCAAAAGTGGTTAAACAATAAACACTATAAAGATGACACACATAAAGCTTAAATTAACCCCTTTACATTGAATAATTTAGAGTTTTATTATAAAGAATTAAGCTTTATATGTGTCGTTTATGTAGTGTTTAGAGAAATCGTTCAGTCCTTGATTTATTTAGTATTTACTTCAAGAATATACCTTAAAAATTTGTTATAGACAACTTTCAGTATTTAGGACAACGTTTTGTTCTCCGTAAGTATAAGGGACCCGATGCCTTTGTGCAATTTGAGTCATATAGGTAACTTTTTACATCGCTGGAAAAAGGGACTTGATAGCCTAATGTAACAGATCTGACGGAAGGGCCAAGAAAAGAACTAAAGTTGTAATTTGGGTCATATATATATAACTTTTTTCTGTTGAGGCCAAGAAAGGAACCGCAAACTTTAATAGGGCCAAACAAAAAATTCTCTCTAAGTATAATATAGAAGTGTAAGTGTATTCTAATAGGATGTATGTTTTTCAAATCAAACAACTATACAAACGTGGTGTACACGAAGTATTTCCCGTTTGATGTTACCTGTGAATCTTTTTGAGAAAGAGGGACGGGGACGCATAAACACACGCACACCACATACAACCTATCAGCACCTGCAGGAAGTGGGTATGTGCTACTTATTTAACAAATGTTTGAAATCAATTGGTTGTAGTAAAGTTTAATGAATCAGATGTATTTTCTTTCTGATACTAAATCTTAAACATCAATATACAGACTTCTACTGATAATCAATTTCCTTTTTTAAAAATATGCTAGCCCACTTAGTTGCATGGATCGATGGGCTAATTTAGTTGAATTTGAAGATATCCGAATGTACCACATAAATTACTTAATTCATATCACTACTGTTTAAATCCATTTCATGCGCAAAATGGCACGTACCCTAGTGGTTACAAAAGCCTGGGTTGGACTTCCGGTGGGAGAGATTTTTTTAGGATTTAACGACGTTGTGCTTTCAGCGGTAAACGACGTGGCTATCGAAAGCGAGGCGCCAATGATAACTTCGTCAATCTCGAGGATTTTGCCGACTCAGTTTTTGACAATGCTCATAGAGGTAGGGTTTGCATATATATATACACATTCATAGAGGTGAGTGTGTCTGGTGAGTTGAAAAATCCATTTCATGTGGCGACAAATAACCCTAGCAGTGGCCTTACATATACATAGGAAACGTATCTAGCTGATCATGACGCGTGCATATTTCGTTCAGAAAGCCAAAACGAATCCGATGGCCACTGCCAGCACCTCTAACCTGGTGGTGCGTTGCACCGGTCTGAAAAATGGGGCACTACTGCTGTTGCACCCCGCCCCTGGGTTCGGCGCAACTAGCTGGTCCTGGCCCGGCTATTGACGCGTGCAACTTGGTGCTAGATTGCCTCTGGGGACCGTGGTGTTATTGGTCAATTGACGTGTGCAACTTGCCTGTGGATCGTGATGTTATTGGTCGAGCTTTTTTGCTAGTTTATTGTTGGGGGCAATCAAATGCAGGGAAATAATCACTTCGTGACGGGACTAAAATGTTTTTGTTCGTTCCTAGGAGTTTTGTTTGAAGGAGGAATAGGACTAGAACCAATTAGTTCCTAGGAAAGATGGTGATGATTTATCATCAAAAAAAAAGAGGGTGATGATTGGACGGGATCTACATGTGTATTGAAAGACTATTGATTAATTACATCGTTCATATAACTATTTTTTATGCAAAACTTTTTTGAAAACGTGTGGAGCACATATTTCATCAAAAAAGAATAGTTCATAATAACTTATGTTTCAATCCCTATACTTGAGACCGTGAAGCGAAGAATGGATTTTCAGGTGTGTGGCACACTCCATTTGTCAGTTTTAGGTGTGGCACACCCCAAATTTCTGGTTTTTGAACATGGAGATAGATTTTGACATACGCGCACTTGCAATCACTCATCCTATCTCTATAATGTAAGTATGCATACTCGATCTTTATCAGAATGGGTAGACCCAGATCACTACAGATGCTTCATTGTCGATGAGCATGCTGCAAAACTTTGACAGAATAATAATCCGTATTAGTTGTAAGTTCAATGTTGAATCTAATGAAGTGTTACGCTCAGTTTGTGGTACAATGTTGAAATTAATACAAACTTAGTTGACTGTAGCCTACTCCCTCCATGCTTTGCAGTTTGTAGCGTCCAGCTAAATTTCGGAACTAAATCTTGCTGAGGTGTAGGGACTTGAGAAAAAGATGTTGCGAAAAATGTGAAAGGCAGCCTACGGACCTGTGTCTCCGAGCCGGGGCACATGGAGTTTCTGATTCAAAGCTGACAGAGAGAGACCTGAGAAAGATGGAGCATGCATGAACCTAGTACCACCAACTTGGCAAGTTGGGTCTCATCCACATCCTTGGCTTCATTTGTTGACCATGATGTGGTTCTTATCTGCTTCTTGTATGAGGTTCCAGAAAGTTCTATCCAAATAGAGGAGATGCATTACTCCATAAATCAAAGTGACTGGGGCATCGTCTTAGTGCGCCCCACATCCTGAATGAGTCCTCTGTGTGTGTGGCAGTTGAGCTTCTCATTATTCTTGTTACTGTGGTCATAAAGAAATTCAAAAACAGCACAATGATTCTTTGAACACATTATAATGTTATCAAGTTGAAACTTAGTTATTACCCCAAACCATTGAATTAATGTAATTTGATAACTTAGCTAAATTAAATTTTAAATATTACGTTAAATTATTTGAATTATAATTTTCCTTATATTATCACACGCTAGTTGTTGTACAGCAGCACTATTGGCCTGTACATGCAGTACGGAATTTTACATCTGGATTTGTGTTTCACGATTTAAGAGACCTTTGAGACTTCTGGAACCTAAGAAGAGGTTCACAGTTCTCTTAAAATCTCAAGTTTGCAATTTAACTCATGAAACTTGTCAAATAATATCTTGTGTCTTATACATGATAATAATTTTAAGCACACCCCTGTTTTGGCGTATACTCATACGCTACAAATTGTTTTGCCGTGTTTTCGTACATTAGTTTCTCTATTATTCAGTTAATGGCGGTCAAAGACTTGAAATGTCATATATGGCCATGTTGCACACGAATGAAATGGAATAACTTGTGGGCGTATACTTCAACCTCCGCATATTACGAGTTTCTGATTAGGAGCTCCGTATCCATCTTTTTGATGCTGGATTTGAGGTTTGTCAAATAAAGTAAATGTATTTGAAGCATTATTAATTAATTCCAAACTAGAAACGAATTAAGCTGACCCAACCCAAGCTCAACTGCTCCAGCTCCAAGAATTTCTTGATTTAGAAATAATTACTAGTCCAAGGATTCTTAAAGCTAATTATATTGCTGAATAGGACCCGATGCCACTGTGCAAAAGAGAAAAAGCGAGAAAAGGACCTAAAACATCACTCTACGTGCAGGCTGTGTTTCCGCACTTGCCAGCCACTACATAACGGAGAGCCTCTGCTCCTCCCAGCTGCAGTGTCAAACATACAGAGCAGAGCACACACCATATCCGAGACTATCCAAGAAGAGCTAGCCAAGCGAAGATTGCCAACGTAACCGTTGCAGCGATCGATCGAGCACGATGTGTGGGCGATCGATGATGCGCAGCGACCACGCCTTCTTCCA
>LAPY01003176.1:21615-31655 GCA_000970635.1 Eragrostis tef | reverse complement strand
CGCACGGCCCGTCGTGCTATCTCGGGCCATGGGGCCGTGCCATTTCGGGCCCGTGTCGGGCCGTGCCGTGCGACCCGAATGCCCAGGACTAGCGATGCGGAGGCGCGCCAGGGTGCGCCATGGTGCAGCTGGGCGAGCGGCGTGCGGCTGGCGCGGCCGTGCGCGGCGCCAGGCTAGGCGCGTAGGCTGCTTCACAGGCCGCCGCCGGAGATTGGGATGATGGACATCGCGCGCGGTAGTTACTTATTGCAGCGCGCGCGGTGTCGAAGGCGCCCGAGCCGTGAGGCGTTGGGCGCAGAAGATTTTCCGCGCATCCCTCGCACAATAGAGGGCTTATTGGGCCGGTCAACAAAAATTATGGTCCTAATTGGGCCACTTGGGCCGATAAGCTTTTGTCCTCTAGTCTCCGCGAGACGCACGATCCAGACCCGAGATCGCGTTGTCTTCCCATGGCTTCTCTTCTCCACACGAACTCGCCCTCGAGATAGAGCGAAATACCGAGCAGAAAAAAAAAGGGAAATCCTTTCGTCTACTTCGTTCTCTGCTGCACCCCAGGCGAATCGATGGAGATTAGGGCTCCGCCGACGAGCCTGAGGCTCGCGCCGCCGCCGGGAGCCTCCGGCGGACCGCCCTCAAGACCTCCTTCCTTAATGGCAGCAGTTCGTTACTCGAGCTCGTATCCCACTTTCCCGGTCTTATCTGCTTGCTTGCGGGGGCGATTGCTAAGTGGGGCTATCGGTTGCAGATTGGTTTAGTGCGCGCTAGTTTTTATTTTTTAATTTATTATGTGGTTATTTGGATGGTAAACTAGAGAATTTTGTGCTATTGTTGTTGATTCAATGTGAACAGTGGTGACAAATACACTGTGGAGCGCAGCTATTTCATTTCCCCTGTTCTGTTCCTGTGCTCCGTTACATGGCACTAAATAGCACGTTGTTACGAACTATCATGTCATGGTTAGGCTAAGTGAAAATGCTAGGTCTGTAACTCCAGGTATCTGTTTCTATAGACTTCTAGTTCTGCACGAAACTAGCCTACATACAACTATTAATTTCGTTGAATTATTCATTATAAATATCATCATTTCTTTACAAAATGATACGTTGCTGGCTCAAGAGGCAGAATTGAATAAGCCCTAGTGATTAGTTCAGTAACCCTTGGTAAGAGAACTTGATTGAAAGCATGTCTTTGTGTGGTGAAGGTTTTTGAAAATGCTGATTCTGGTTGTATCTATGGTTGTCTGCACTGACACTGTTCTGATTACACATGCTTATACTGTTATACAGATATCAGTCTGGCATGCTGTTTCACTGATGTCAGTAACTTGATTATTGTGTTTCAGTAGAGAGCATAGCTAAGTGCATTAGTTCATAATTTTGTGAATATGGTGATAGGCTATGAAAGACGATCTTGACGACCACTAAGTTTCCTATTTCTTGCTTGCAGTTTCCCTTAGAGTTGTGCAAGTACGACAATCAAACTTGAACAGACTTAAGTGCAATGCTATACGGAGTAACCTCTTTGACAGACTAGGTAGAGTTGTCAGGGTGAGTTATATTGTTTCTTTTTATATATGTTCAGCAGTTTTTCTTGTGAATAATTACCTAAAATACTCTTTTGCTGGTTTGTCTAGTCCTATGCGAATGCAGTTTTAAGTTCATTTGAAGATCCTGAGAAGATTCTAGAACAGGCCGTTTTGGAGATGAATGATGATTTAACAAAGATGCGCCAAGCCACTGCTCAGGTTTGTTTTGACTAGTCAACCATCATTTCATCATTGGGGGCACATGTTCTTGCTTTTCATTTGTGCCACAAGGGTGCCTTCTTCAGCAAAATTCTGTTCTGTTGTCTTTCCCATTCATCTTCCTTAAAAACAGTTTATTACTTAACTGCTCCTTAACATAGTTGGATTCTCTATATTAAAAATCTGATTATATCTGACATATTCAATTGCATTTGTCATGCTGAAATGAATTATGGTTTTGGAAGGTCTTGGCTTCACAAAAGCGGCTTGAGAACAAGTACAAAGCCGCCGAACAAGCTTCTGATGATTGGTAATGTTATTGTTAATGCCAACATAACATTGAGTTCTGATTTCTGGATGCTTTACTGTAAATTATTTACTTTTTCCTGATAAGTGTAGGTATCGGAGGGCTCAACTCGCTCTTCAAAAGGGGGACGAGGACCTCGCTCGTGAAGCCCTTAAACGACGCAAATCATACGCTGTATGTATCATGCAATCTAGGCCAAAATTGTCTGCTGTTATTGTACCTTTATGTGCAATTTAGCTGTAACTTGCATCTTGCATCCTTCGCTGACTTGCCGTGTGTCTGTGTGGTACTATGTGATTTCTTCCTTTTTATCACTCTGGTGATAGTCTGACAGTTATCCATGATATAGGTCATATCTTATATGCAGCTTATGTTGACATATTGAAACTGATACATTTGTTGTGGGTTGTAGGACAATGCAAGCTCCTTAAAGGCTCAACTTGATCAGCAGAAGGGTGTAGTTGAAAATTTGATTTCAAATACCCGGGTAAGCTAAGCCCTTACTTGTGCATTGTTCCTTTAGCTTTCTTAATCATGTGTAAGTAGAAGTTTGTCAGACCAACGCGCACCATGTGGTGAAAAGTGTTTATTCTCTGTTATTGAATTATTTGCTTACGTTTGGTAACATGTGGAGTATGCCATTCTGCAGCTTCTTGAGAGTAAGATAGCAGAGGCCAAGCAGAAGAAGGATACCCTAAAAGCCCGTGCTCAATCAGCCAAGTATGTATTTATCGTTTGCTGTTTACTCTTCATCTGTTCCTGTGCTCTGGATGCGCTGGCAGTTAGAAATTTTGTTTTCCTTCAGGACTCAAACAAAAGTGAGTGAAATGTTGGGGAATGTAAATACAAGTAGCGCCCTTTCAGCATTTGAGAAAATGGAGGAAAAAGGTACTCTCCGACTATATTATTTCCCTTGACTCTCATTATCACTTCTGCCTAGTATATCACTGCGTTACTTTTTTACATAGTTAATGTACTGACACTGGTTCTGATAATGTGTTGATAAATTAAGTAGTCAAAATTGAGTTACTGGAAGGTTGGTGCCCACCCCCCCCCCCCCCATTTTTCTAATATTATATATATTTTTTCTGAGCATTCAAAAGTTGAGAATACAGCAGACTAGATCTAAGGTAATGGTATCCTTTTTTACTCCTGGTAAGTATCAAAATTACTGGCCGTGTCATTATAAAAATTCAACAGGATTGCCACACACCTACATTTGTAGTTTCCTGGAAGTTTTTTGTTCCAGCCCTTTGCCCAAAGGCACTCTTTGAACAATTTCCCACCACATGTAAGATTTTCATTGGCATGTCAAAGTATCTCTAGCTATTGCATTTGAAATGTTATGAGTAAGATCTTGCCAAAGCACAAGTCTCATCTTCTAGCATTTCACGTGTTGTGAATTGTTAATGTTACATGTCTTGGTTGATGAATGACATGTGCCAGTACCTTTTTTGCCTGGCTGTGTACATTGCAACAATTGATATTGCGTGGAAAGCCATTTGAATGCTTGTTTGAGTCATAAAAATAATTGCTTATTTGGTGCTGTCAGTTATGGCGATGGAATCCCAAGCAGAAGCACTTGGTCAGTTAGCAACCGATGATCTAGAAGGAAAGGTACAGTTGGGTGATACAAATTTATTATTGCTAACTCTTTTGATGTAATCATGTCTGATATCAGTGTTTTTTTTTTCGTGCACAGTTTGCTTTGCTTGAGACCAACTCTGTTGATGATGATCTTGCAAAAATGAAAAGGGAACTGTCCGGAAGTTCTTTGGTATGTATTTTTATTTGGATGCTAGCGATATGTTTGCTGTCTGTTTCCTCATGTGTGTAATATAAACAAATAGTGACCTACTTATATGTCTACTAGACACAGTATAAAACCTGGATGGTCATCCCAACTTGTTAATTAGCTCATTTCACCTGCTATAATCTCGATTGTTTAGAATTGATTGTGGTCAACCTCTATTTGGTGGACCAGTGGAGTTCAGCTTCTGAAGTTGTTTCCAGTTCATCATACTAACACAGAAATATATACCTGGTATAGCATACTGTATTGTTTAAGTATGTAACAAAAGTTGCATATCTGTGAACAAAGCCCACACATATGTCCATTGCCTTTCTTTTCTTTATCAGAATAAGGCGAGTATGTAGGAATAACTTCCTTCTGTGCCTTATGTTTTTCCTTTCCGCTTTTCCTCTTACAACATGAATTGTATGTCACCTGCAGAAGGGAGAGCTTCCTCCAGGCAGAGCATCAGTCAGCAACTCGGGTGCAGCACGCCCTTTCCCCGACCTAGAGATTGAGAATGAGCTAAATGAACTGCGGAGGAAGGCTAAAGAATACTAGACTCCATGATTTATGTCCATACATCAGGCCTGACGAAATTTCATCACTGAAGAAGCCTGAAGATAGTACAGCCGCAGATACACTCAATTGTGCCATTGAAACTCCAGCGGGCGCCCTGTTTCTTAAGAGTATGGAAGTGTAGAGTTTCTCAGCATTTTCCCCGCGAGTGACATTGTACAGATAGCTATAAAATTGATGTAAATTGGCACTCGCTCTAGAGCCTTTTTGAATTCAATAATGGAAAGTCAAGTTTCCATTCACGTGCGTTTTGGTGTCATAACATGTGTTGAGAATTGAGTGTCGAGTTTACCAAATTTCCCTACACTGGCAGTCTGAAGGTCCCAGTCAGCAATCGGATGATACTAATGTGTTGCTCATGTTCACCGATGGATTCGCTACTGTTCAGTAGTCATGACCAGTATGTCTTGGTCGGGAATATCAAAGTCCATCTTTGACTGTACTAAGTTTGTACCAGTCGGTCTACTACTACATTTATGTTTGAATCGGTACTTTGCCGTGACACCAGCTGCATGATATATTCTCATGTGAGGTCATGCTGTTGACTGTTAAATGCCTGCATGCATTTTTCTTTTCTTCTGATAGCAAGTGTGGCATGTTATTTATTCCCGCACCGCACTTGCACACTGTTTGTCAAGCAAGGCGTTCCATGCATGATGACGTTTTTCTACGCACAGTGCTCATCGCTTCGTACTTGTATTGCGTGATGACGGGAGAAAAAATCATTAAAAACGGATCGGCAGGGTCGGTAAGCTCAAGTGTTGGCGTGTCAACTCATCCGAGTTCCGTCCGCTTGTGAATTCAACCGTCTTGACTTTCCAAAGTGGCCTCTGCTATCGACGTGTTGGACCCCGGAGCTGAGTTTCTCCTGAACCCATGCGTGTTTGACTTTCGGGACGGCGGACGGTTCGTGATGCTCCCTCCCAGCTAGCGCGCTCCACTTCCCGGCTTCATTCAGCGCCGATGCGTGCAGGGCACCACCCCCCCCGCCCGTGAGAATCCACCTGAACCTTCAGATTGGGGCTCGTGCCTTCGCGCGTGCGTGGCAGCAAGTGTGGCGCGCTCCGGACCATTTCTCTGTTCCACCACCACCGGAGCCTGTGAGCCGGGTCAGCGATTTTTTTGTGCCCCGTTCTCATCGTGGAGCTGGTTCTTGACCGCTTCTTGATTCCCGGCAGCCAGCAGCACTAATGGGTCAGCATCACGGCGCTGAGAATTTCAACCTAGTTGGCTGCAAAGCTTGCGGAGGCGTCGTGGAAAGAGCGCGCTAGTGGCATGTGAGACCCGGCAGCGGCCAGGCCACCCCGCCGCGCTCGCTCCCTATATATACGTGCACGGGGACGTTCCAGGTCCGGCAATACCAGAGCAGCAGAGCATTCCACTTCAGAGCAGAGCATATCAGAGCACTGCAAATCTGCGACTACTTGTTCGTTGCGACACAGCGATCCGATTCAGAACCACACCACTGCACCAGCCATGGGTCACCGCGTCTCGTTCTTCGCCGTCCTCGTCGTCCTTCTCGCCGCGACGCTGGCGCTGAGCCTTGCTCCGTGCGCGGTGGCCGCGAGGCCCGTGCCGCCGAGCCCCGCCGCGACGTCCGCGTACGAGACGGTGGTGGCGACGCTGATGGAGATGCTTCCCCAAGGGCCGAGCGGTGGAGGCGCGGGGCACTGAGAGCAGCAGCCACCGGTGATCGATCGCGCATGGTTTCGCAAAGGAAGCGAGCTGGAGCGGATTTTTTGTAGTCAAGTTCTTTGGTTTCTTTAGTACTCTCCGGTACAATTCTTTTTGCACATGTCTCTGTTGCTCCGAAAAGATGTACATATATATACACGGGTGCTCGTCATCGCTATGATGAAATATACAACTAGTTATACTCGTAGTTGTCAGTTTGATCAGTTCCGTGCTGTTCTACTACAGTTTTTGGGCTCCTTTGCGGTTGTGCATGTTTTCCTGTTTCCTGAAAGCCGGATTGTTTTTGTTTTATTCCGTTAAATTTTGGCTGGCCTCATGGAAGGCACGCATGATGGACAGAAATAAGATGGTAGAGTTATGTACGTGATTAACTGCTCTTTTGGAGGAATTAGTTGTCTGTGGTGTTAGGTAGGCCTGGACTTCGGTGACCAGTTTTAGTTTTAGTCCTTTTGCAGTCCAGCAGTGTTATTGACTGCTGATGAACGGCTGCTGGACTCGCATACATTTTTCACTTTTTCAGGCGACAAAACATATACTTGACAGAGGCTCCATCCAGGCAAAGGGACACCATTATTTTGCAACCTGCTTCTTCTGGGCACTCGGCATCCTGATACAGAGACGGCGGTTGGCATGGTGTTGTTCAAAAGGTCTAGGCAAAGCCCTTATAGGCTTATACCTGCTGAGATAACTGATTGACGAATCAAATTTTCTATCTTTTATATCATAAGAAAAAACTTTGCATATATGTGACTAGAAACAAGCATAAAGGACGGGGAAGAAAATTCCATAATGAAGGAAACACAAGGAGCTCAACCAAGCATCTTTGATTCCGGCAGCCCTCACTGTCATGGGTAGAAGTCTAGAACATACAGAAATGTTGATTAAAAAAAAAAGAACATACAGAAATGGAGAACCCCACAAACAGAAGAGTTGCCACCAAAATGAAGAGCACCCCATTTCACTGTCATGGGCTTCATTTCTTCTCCCGGATCTCCCCTTTCCTTTCTTCAGTTTTGAGCACTCAGTTAGTTCTGTGACTCGAGAGCGGCCCATTGGGTCCTTTGCTTTCTTCTCCCGAATCTCCCCTTTCCTTTCTTATCCGTGACATCTCTCTCCAACGGGCTTTTCCTCCTAAACTAAAGTTTAGTCTGAAAAATCTTGCTATTTAAGAGTATTAAATAAAATCTAGTCACAAAACCTTTTTAGCAGATCACTCCTAATTTCGAGATGAATCTAATGAGCCTAATTAATCTATGTTTTGCTACAGTGATGCTGCAGTAACCATCGTCTAATCGCGGCTTAATTAACCTTATTAGATTCGTCTCGCAAATTAACTCAGTTTTGTTTGGGGCGGTCACTATCCTGTGCTTGTGCTTGTGAGATGGAATACTATGCTCAGAAGTAGTTGGTTTGGCCATTCGTATCTCGGTGTTTTCTAGAGAGAAAGTAGCTCACCCACATAAGTTGTGGTTTTTTCCGGGGAACGGATAGGGTGTGATCGTTTCTGATTTCTGTAGCTGCGGCTGCTTATTGGTAGCTAGTGCCTAGTAGCTTGGTTGCTACTTGCTACAGCCGCAGCAGCTATCAAAATATCTAACGATCGGAGCCATAAGTTGTGTGTTGGCTCTGATGTCAAGTCGGCAATGGCACGACGGAGAGAATTCAGATTGCATTGCACGAGCTGTAGATTCACCGGCCACTCCGAAGCGTACTCTGTTTCTTTAAACGAGACAAGAACCTCCGAACCTTACTCTCTTTCTACGTACTATATTTCTTTAATTAAACGGGACACATTTCACCGAGTCCTCCTAAAATAATCTGCTGAAAATAGTGGCCTGAATTCGAGTCGATGTCGTTAGCAATGCCTTGGACATAAAAGGCCAAGGCCTTGTGCTCAAAAAACAAACAAAAAAAAAGGGTCCAAGGCCTTAGACCGTAGACAAGACTAGAGCGCCGACCAGATCGATTCCCAGTTCATCCCCGCCTGCCCTGTTGCGTCGATCGACGGTCGACACCCACCCATCCGGCGAACTGCCACCACGCCGTATGCTCCATGGCTGACATTGTGGTCTTGATGGGCCCCAACTTTGGGGGCGTTCCCGCCGGGGACTCGTCCAGCGACGACGACGACGACTACTATCCACTGCCCGGGAGGAGAACCTTTAGCCCCGCCGGTAAGATGTTTGTGAGGGTAAGTACGCAGTTCATTTGGTTCTCTCTTTACATCGATTAAGTCCCTGTTTGTATCTTCTAGCCGGCTAATTTTCGCCAACTAAAATATTAGCTAGCTAATTTTTTAACTAACTAATTTTAGGAGGCATTTGTTTAGATCCCTGACTAATATCTCTGGCTATTGTATTTTTTTTGCCTTTTTTATGTGTTACTTGTCTTTTTTATGAGTTTAGTCCATTTTAGTACCTTTGAGGTGACTAGAGGCTAAAAGTTTAGAAGAGAGTGGGCTAAAAATTTAGAAAATTTTAGGGATACAAAGCGACTAAAATTAGCCAGCTAAAAGTTTAGAAGGTGAATCTAAACAGGGCCTAATTCTATAGAGTTGAGAGGTGCTGTGATCCCTCTTCCTACAACTCTGAACTCTTATAACCGGCATTGGTTCACAGTCAAACGACGGTTAATTATCGTCAGCAATGCCATCATTAATGATTTGTGCCCATCTAGGTTTGTTGGTTTAGTACCTACAAAACTAATAAACTATTAACCTTCCAAAGCAGACTTGCAATGTTTTTTCTCCTTTCCAGGCCATCAGGATTGATGGCCATTCTTACCATTATGTAGAAATATTTGAATCTTGTCATCAAGGCAATATATTTGATTGTATGCCTATGTTTGCCGTCGTTGGTTGCATTTGGCCTCACACCGATGCTTATCGATCTGGAACGGTTGATAGATTTACACACAGTAGATCATTGCTCCTCGCAAAAAAAAAAAAAAAATTGCTCAGATAGATTTGTTTGTTCATGAAACTCCAAACTACTAAACCTTCCAATGTAGTCAAACTTAGGACATTTTTCTTCTCATCTTCAGGTCATCCGTAGGAAAACTTACATATTTTTTGAGGAGAACTTTTACAGTGAACCATACTACATGAAAGAAATAAGTAGTATAATAAGTCTAATCTAACCATTCATTCTCGTGGGTATTATTGTCATTTTTCTGGCCTTATCACACTGTTACGGAGAAGGAAAAAAAAATCAAAGAAAGCCGAAAGGCACGGCCGCCGCCGGGACCGCCCATCACGAGCGACGAGGTCTCCTGGACGTCTCCGCCGCTATGTCGCCGATTCATTTTTTGCGACGAGTGGTGCTACCGCTGGTGTGAAAAATGGAAACGTCGATAGATCCTTGTACTGCCACTGGTGTGAAAAATGGTCGTGGCTCGCCGCTAGTGGTGCGGTTGACAAAGATTAAGAACACGCGCCGGCCGCCGAATGGTATCGATCCTTGCCGGTGAATCGTCCATCCTTGGATTTCTGCACATCCGCGAATTGAGGAAGGCTTCGTCACCTTCCGGATTGTGAACTTGACGATGTCGATTGCTGAATCCGTCGCTAGACAAACAATGCAACGAGGATGATCTTCGATTCCTTCCCCTGTGCGTTATGGCTCTAGTGCCTTTCTATTCAGAACATGAGATTAGGCAAATCGGATGAATCTAGTGCATGCGACGAGCTGCAACACTTTAGCATCGAGTCCATGATTCTAGGCAACACTATGTTTTGCAAATTGATGTGCAACAAATTTTAATTATGTGGCTATAAACAGATTAGATTCGTTAGATCCCTAATTTGAGGCGCCGCCATAACCTTCGTAGCCGTGCTCAAGGGAGGCATCCATCGCTGAATCCACAGGAAGGCGTCGCATTCTTGACGAATTCGCGGCCTCTCTGCAGGGTTCAGTTGAGCGGCC